>WOGN01001424.1:0-19327 GCA_015342105.1 Leptinotarsa texana
CATTTATCTTGTATGCTCCTATATCTCTATTATCTGTCTGTTTCAATGCAATAGCTGTATCTGTTATCAACGTATCCAAACTAATTTCATTCATTATTGCTGGTGTATATTTCGGCCCCTTGGACATTGTTGAAATTTCCTCTTTGTTGAATTCTACTTTGGTCAATTTGATGATTCTTTTGCTGAACTGGATATCTGGTTCGACTGATTTGCTGTGTATGATATGTTGTTGTTTCTGTGTTAGTGTTGTAAACCTAACTTGGTCATAAAAAATGAATCATTGTCAATTTATTGTTTAAGTTTTAGAATATCCGTTTAGGACGAAACTGCAGTAACGTTAGTTTCAAATAAAAGTGGTAAAAACATAGAAATTTTCATTTCTCTTAATAATTTTTAACGGATCAATTCTCTATCTCAATGTTTTCCACAAAGAATGTTGTGTGAAATAGGAACACAAAAAAGGGGGAAAGAAAAGAGACCTGGAAGTGAAACAGATTGACTTGAGTGCTTGAGTGATACAAGGAAAGCTTACCTTGGATTTTGTGTGGCCTCAAAGTGAGATTTAATGTTTAACTTTCAAAATTAATCTGTTGAGATACTTTGCATTGCAAAACTCGTTGTTTGAAACTTTTCTCAAATTCATAAAATATGTATCCAATTCAATAACTTAAAATGTCGTGAATGCACTCAACATTTTTTTGCTAATTCCTTCTTCGAATCTAGAAAACAAAAGTCCTCTTATCAAATCTTGTGTTTCTTCAACAGAAAGAATACTCAAAAACGCCGTGGGTTTAAATAAAAAAGGATATACCAGAGAAACTCAATAGTTTGGATTGAATCATTCCAAGGTTGGGGTATGGTTGACTGAATTCTTTTATTATTTGTTGAATAATTCGAAGAGATAAAAACTTCTGTTATGTGAAAAGTGGAAATGTGTCGCATAGTAAATATTTCTAACATCCATTGTCGATTTAACTAAATATAAAATTTTATAGACATCAAAACATTTTATTGGTATAATGGATTTATTCTGAATACGATGTTTACTTGGTGTCATACAGTCTGTTCTTTCATCTTCTTTGAATTATATCTTAAACTAATCAACTGTGACAATTGTTGCAAGGTTCTTTGTAAAGCGTAAATAAGCATCAAAAAAAGGAAATCAGGAATTTCCAACCCCAAGGGGGAAAATAGGGGTTCAAATATTGTAGTGAATTTCGACAGTTTTGAAGTTGGAAACCCGAAGTTTTGGGTTGATAAAAAATATTGTAACTATTTGTTTGAAATGGTCTGTCACAAAACTCAATGTGACAAACCAGAATTCTACGCGGGCATCAACTTGTAATATATAAAAATAACCTTGGGGTATTATATTCCACAGATCTTCTTTTAAAAATATAACATATTTTTATAGCTCTTCAATATGTTTTGTAATCCTTTAATAAGAAAAACCCGAAACTGTCATTTTGAAGTATTAATTTCAATTTCATAAAACAAACTAGAAATCAGAGTTCCACGATTTTTCCAACCTGCCAATTAAAATTTGAGAAATGAATTCATACCACATCGCTTCCATCTCAACAGATACGACTTGATAAATGATCAGATAAGACGAGCGTGTCTATAATAAGCACAAAAAAAATTAATAAATTACTAGCTTGGCGCTTAAAATGCTATACATAATGAAATGTGAAGACAAGCCATCAAGGTAAGACCTCCCAAAATAATTTAGCCGGGTCAGCAACCTTTTTATTGTTCTGTTTCCTGAGCTGCTATTATTTCATTATATTGTCTAAAGATGCTCAAATTTTAGGGAATTAAATAAATTATTTTTGATGAACAAAGACACTAACGAGTATTTCACTACGCATTATAAAACAAAGCCATACCCGGTAGCCTCTGACCGTTTGAATGCGAGACTTCCAAATAAGAATGGGTTTTCATATGGTTTTCACCAATGGACGAAGTGATTCACGGGAAAGGGTTGAGTGATAGATAGATAGACAGATAATTTATTTCACTAATTTAAATAATGAAATGTTCGTAGCAAGTCAAAAAATACCGTAAAAGTAATTGTCAGTTAAATATTAAAATACTATAAAAACAAACACGAAACACAAATAGAAAAATGAAAACAAAATTGAGTATGTTGACACTATAAATATTTAAAATGATTCATGTATTCTTTGACAGAATAGAAGCAAAAACTCTAAAGATATTTTTTTATTGTTTTCTGAATTTGTACATACTAAGAATTTTAAAATTATCGGAAAATAGTTATAGAGGTTGAAAACCAGCGTTCTTATGTGATTTACTCAATCGATAGCGTTTGTTCGAATTTTGTTACAATATCTGGAATCATAGTCATGCAATTTAAAAATGTTTGAAGCCTTAGTTGAATTGCCCAAAATTATAACACCATAGCTAATGCGAGAATTGAAGGGGGAGAAATATGTTATTTTCAATAAAAAATACAGTTTATTCTATGATTTTTACTAAAAATGGTTTTACAAAAATCGTGACACGTGTTTTGCTATACAATAGCTTCCTCAAGCATAAACAGTTTATGCTTGAGGAAGCTAGTGTATAGCGAAACACGTGTTGTGTATTATGTATAGTTAAAATCATATAATAAACTGTATTAATTAGTTTTTTAATATGGATTTTCATAATTATTTTCAGTGTATCATTTTCAGTTATTTTCAGTGTGAGTGTGCAATGATTAAATGTTTTCGTGTCAATTAGTTGAAATTTGACAATGTTAACCGTGATAAGTCGTGAAGGTGGTGCTACCCGCGCGAAGCTAGTGAGCTTTTATCTAAAAGACCCCCTAATCCGTTTGAGATATAACAAAACAATTCACTACAAAGTGCTCTTTCTTGGTCCACAGAAAAATACCTAGTGAAAGGTATATGTGTATAATTAAAATAGCCCAATATAATGGCATAATTGGAAACCAACGAGTACTTAGACTCGTAAGAAATTAATTCTTATCAAATATATAGGTACCTTAGTCATTACAGGTATTCCATGCATATTCATAATCGCCCTTATTCCATAAATTCAAATTAATATCGTGGGATTTCATGAAGATAATTCGAAGCGGCCACACAAACCGATGCAACACGCGTTCTTAAAAAGGCATACTGTTCGAGGCATACTGAGTTGAACTTGAAAACGATGAGCATCGCGTATTTCTGATATGTACTGCTCTTCAAGTCACTTGAACACTTCGAGTGGAAGTATCTATAGAAGGGAGATAAATCCCCAACTTTTTGTCGATGTTCCAGACTATCAAGGTTTCAAGTGATATTCGCGTCTCCGATCAGGTGTATGGCTCTTTAATGGATGGAATCCAGCAGCTTCTAGGTATGTCTAGGGGCGGAGCTCCATACATGAGAACAATATTCGAAAGAAGGTCTGATCTGAGCTTTATAAAGCATCAGAAGTTGCTGAGGTTTATACAGTTTTCTTTTCCAAGCTTTAGAGAAGCAACATTATTGGGCCAAGGCATATCGGTGTCCATTTTAACCCTCAACAAACTTATCGAAGCAGAAAACGGAATTGTCTGTCCTGAGATTATTATATACGGTTCGAAGATCTTTATCTTCTTCAAAAAAACCGATGCCTGGGTTCTCGTGGCATTAAATTGAACCTGGATACTTTCACCCCAATTCAAAATCACCTCTAGATCCTTATTAAGATATGCAACCTTCTACTTCCGCTGAAAATGTGTATCCACAGCCGATGTCCTGTAATCCAAATGGAATGTTGAGATAAGGGTGCTGTCGTGAGCAAAATAAAATATTGGGTTTTTGTTTTTTCCAATGAGTCGCTGATATACAACGAAAAGGGGGTTGGAGACAATATGGATCCCTGAGGAACACCAGCAATGATGGTAGAAGTATTCGAGAGATATCCACTTGCAGGCAACGTCCTTTCAGGAAACTGGAGAGCCATACACTAAGATGAACCGACAAGCCATAGCATGGAAGTCTGGCCACCAAACCTCCATGCCACATACGGTCGAAGACCTTAGAAATATCAAGCGCAACAGCTCTTCCCTCTCCAAATTCTACAAATTAGAATACTTTTTGTTTCTATAGTCATTACTTATTCATAGTACCTCACCCTGAGAGCAGCTTTTAATGATCTTCAATCTAATGAGTCGTATTAGCTGTGTTATGTTTGGCGAAGTTCCAGCCAGTTATGGTCGATTCTATGTCTTTTTAGCCAAAGCTGCATAGATGTAGGCAATGCATTGTTAAATGTTTCTTCTATGTAGAAAAATGTGGCCCCTGCATTGTCTCTAGATCGACGATGGTAGGTAGCTGTGATTTTTTTTTTTTTGGAAACATTGAACATTGAACGACACTGAACTTGTTAACTTTTGACATTCTGACTTCTTCAAAGATTTTATTTGATGATTTTGAAATGGTTGTGAAATGAAAACAAGGCTAATATTGTTGATGATCGGGATAATAAGTTATCTTGCAAATGATGAATTCACTTTCTTCTCACAAAAGATTTGTAGAGTATTTTAATTTGTTATTTGAGTTTAGGCTAATTTAAAATTTTTCGTCGACAATAATCATATTTCAGAAAAGGCAATACCTGTTTTCCACCTCTGAATCTGATAAGTGGTTTTCGTGGATATTTCAAAACGGAACTTCATTCGGGAAAAAATGCTATTTGGATGTTACTTCTTCAGCTTCATGCAAAAAACTGTGGGAAAATTCCAAAAAAGCCAAAACTCTCATTACCCAAAAACTGATCATTCCCAAAAGATATACCCCTTTCAATTTGAACAAGGTTCCTGAATACACCAACTCGGTTGGTGAAGCGCACGTTGAATCACCAGAATATTTCTGGTGATTGGGAAAAGTGCTTAGATTTTTATAGCTGACATTAAATTGAATAAGTATATGAATGTTTTTACATACTGTGTTGCGTTCCTATCATTGCTATCCGATTCAATTCCATAACGAATGAGTGGAGTATGATAGTGGTGGTTTCGAAAGTATAGAAGTAGGTACTTGTTTCGGGGGGAATTTTTTTTTCAGTATTACTTCTATGCATGATCTACACATCTCTGTAGATAGTTTATTTTGAACTTCATTACTTTATTCCTTCTTTTGTAAGTTTCCAATTTTTTTTATGAAAATGGAGAAGTGAGAGCCAAAACAATTTTCTTCCCAAAAACTAATCTCTCCTGAAAATATACTCCTCTCAATGTGAAATTCTATTTGAAATGCACTTACACTTCGGTGCGAATTGAAAAGTGTCAATCCTTGTTTTATAGACACCAGTTCAAATCAATTTTGTTTTTTTGTTTTCAAATAGTGGTACTTCTTTGTCTTGGATGGACAACCTTCGAGAGTGTGGGAAAAAGTCATCACAGAATCTCAAATCATTATGAAACTGATAATATTTTTATATTAAAAGAACGTATTATCAACGCCTGGTGATTCATTAAAATCACCCGTTACCAGCGCCTGGTGCGAGATTGCCTTATCAGGTTATTAAAAGCATACATGTGCAGTGAAATATTTCGGAGATGATTAATTTCAAGTGTCAACGAACACGGCTCTATCGTTACTTTTCTTTATACTTGCGCAGATAACTTCAAGGCATTCTGATATTTCGAAACGAGTTATTTAGACAGGGATTTAATAATATTATCTCGCAAAAATTATTTACGAGGTTGAAGGCTCCTTATCAATTGCCGTCCAGGATTTCAGAACGCCCAATAACGGGTTTTATTCTCTGAGTATCTGAAACGCGCAAATGGAAGTATTGACGTCCACTTAGCGATAATTCCGGTGTGTTTGTCCATCAACCTTTTTAGGTACCATTAATTAAATATTTCGTAAAAGCTTTTTTACAATTTTTCAAATTATAAATATATACGTATATTATTTCGTCGATATACTTCAGTAGTGATAAAATAACACAACGAATAAAAACTATATCAGGAAAATGACTGATTTCTGGAATGATAAAAAAATTTTATATAAAATCACTATCAGTAACTATTTTGGGTAAGAGAAAATTATTATAGAAAATATTCAATCTACAAGTAATAATCGATTCTCAAGGCAAATATTTTTTTTTAATTGTAAATATTTTTCGAATTTGTATCGTCAACAATGTCCGAAATTGTATTATATATCCGAAACCGTATTGACATAAGGATGCAATAAATTGCAATCACATAAAGTGAAGACACTTCAAACCTCATCTATTTAAACGATGAAAAATGATAACCATAATGAAGCCAGGCAAGCCAAACGACATGCCACAAAGTTACCGTCCGATCACTCGACTCAGCATGATCTACAAACTTCTAGAAAGACTCTTGTACAACAGAATTAGAAGATATTGGATAAAATTCTTGTTGAGCAGGCCGGTTTCCTCCCTTACAGAAACTGCACGGATCAAGTCCTATCACTAACCTTATTCATAGAAGCAGGCTTCGAGAATCGGCTGAAGACAGCAGCCGTCTTTATAGATCTGATGGCTGCGTACAATACTGTATGGGGATCAGGCATCATTTTCAAGCACATGCGTATTATACCCTGCAAGAAGACAGTAGACCTGATAGATGTTATGCTTTCCAATAAAACCTTGCAAATACTCCTGGGTAATAACATGAGTATTCACAAGAAGCTCAACATCGGCTTACCACAGGGATCAGTACTTGTCCACCTTCTGTTCAGCTCATATATTGCTGACATGCCTAAACATGTGTTCAAACCAGGAACATTACTTTTGAAAGGTTCATGTAAACAATTTATCAGTCAGAGACTTATGATTCACTGTTTGGAACATTTGGTGTAGTAATGAATATTACTGGAGTTTTTTCCCAACACCAAATCGTTATTTTAAACACCAGAGGTGTTAAACCCAAATCGTTATTTTTAACACCTCTGGTGTAACACCTCTGATGTTAAAAATAACGATATGGTGTTGGGAAAAAACTCCAGTAATATTCAGTCAGAAAACTTATTTGAAACTGTATATTGAGTGACAGATTCAAACTTATTTGCAAATAAAAACTCTGTATAGGACTATTTGTACGAATTTCGTTAAGAAATGCTTGAATCTTAAAAAGAACAAAATAAATTAGCAACAAAAAAAAAAGTTTTTGAAAAGGATATTTGATTTACGCACTCAAAAAGAAAAAAAAAAGAACTTCGGATCAAATCAAGCACAATAATTACAAATTACAATTCACAATTTACTTGATATGGTATTAATTTGTTTGTCTCAGAATTACTCATGTCAAAATCAAATTATATATTGTATTCTTGTTCTTTAATATTCTTTCATTCTTTCATCAAATACACATTTCATGGAAATGTATAAAAAATATATTTAGGACTCCGCCGTATTGGATTAGGGGTGAAAGTTTTTTTTTTGTTTTTCACAAACCCTTTCATGAGGTGGATTTAGAGTGATGTCATAAAAAATGAATCCACCACCTTGAATTTAGAGTGATGCCAAATTTTTTGTATTGTTTTCAACAATTCCTCTCATTCAAAACCCTTATCAAGGGAGTGCATAGAAAAACTAGTCCGTCATTTTGGGCTGACTGCTATATAAGATGTAGAATGGCGTCAGCCATTCAGCTAACCATACCCAAACTGAACGTATATATAAAATTTCATTTCAATCGGTTGCTTCAAAATTCCGTTGCTTCATTTCACAGTATTCTCCTTTCAACTTTGTGCTTTGAGTAAATTGAGCTGTCAATGAATGAACGCCAACAACGCATTTGTGGTTCAGCCTAGCACCCTTGATGACAGCAATAGCAGGTCGAAACAGCTTTGTCTGGTGTTGAATTGGGTGTTTGGGCTCTGATTCCAACTAGTTGCCCTGCAGTGAAAGCTACAATGAAAGATAGAAGTCGAATCTTGTCGGCGGTCAATGTCAAAGTTGTCTACTGTTGAGTAAAAATGCGTTTTGTTTAGAATCTGTCTTTCAGCCATTCACTCATTTCAAATTGTTTTAAACCCATTTCCATCAATGAGTTTTCAATAGCTGAACAAAAGACAATAATGTTTCCTTCAGAAAAAATACCTGTATATTTATTTTTCTCTTCCACAATATTAAGTTGTTATAGTGCCCGGTGAGGAAAAAGTTTCTCTTTCTATTCAGATTATTCAGAAAGATTCAAATCTCTAACGGGATCATCCAACATGTTGAAAATCATTCTTGCTCATTTGATAAACCTACAAAATCAGTATCTTTTTGTGATGACCTTAATCCTCCATTATTTTCTTCTATGATTTCAGATATATTTTTGACATTAAAAAAACAAGTGAATGTTCCACTGGACACAAGTAGTACTTTGGTAATGCCATTCAGCTGGATTTTCAGCGTGTTTGCCATGCCACTTTCCGTAATTTTGAATATTGAAAGACAATCAGGAGCTCAAGCTTTTCCATTTCTATCCAAGAACATTTCAATAAAGTATTAGTCTTCTACAATTCTTAAACACATACACATGTAGCACATGTGGCAAACTAATTTGCATTGTTATAACAACGTCTTCTGAACTACTCATACCACAGGAACTCCAGATATTAAAATTAACATAATGAGTAACTCAAATTGCTCTAAAATTATTTACGGTAGATTTGATAAAAACAAGTGAACATTATCAACAATGGAACGCACAGAAACAGACAAATGTTAAATTGTATGGAAATATGAGAACTTTTGAATTCTTTATGATGGAATTCAACTAAAACCGACATTCCGTAAGTATAATTCGGCTAAACATTTTTATGTTTCACCTTCGAAAATGAATATTGAATAAAACAATATAATGGAACCAACACCTTCTATTGGAATCTAAAACAATTGTTATTGAAAAAAACTGACGGCATGAAACGCATACAAAATCAGAAAATGCAACGATATGGACGTCTGTCGGCTAATACGCCTGACATGTACATTTAATTATTAATCAATTGCATTAATTGTATGCGTCCCCTGGTTTTCAATTAGATGCAAAAAGTTGCTATGCACAGCTGGATTCAAACGTACGATGGGTAAAATGAACGTGTTGCTTTATTTTTCATTACCGACAACAGCTTGAGAAACCCCATTGGAATTAATTCTCTCGATAATTAATTTCAGTTTTTTCACGTCATATCGTTGGCAAAGATAATGACCTCTGTGAAAATATGCAGTTGATTTATCAATATTGCATTCACGTCTTTTTCACTACAGTAATATATGATAGAACTGATTGATGAAAATCCATTATAACGTATTTACAAATGAGAGATTTTCACTAAACAGTTTTACCAAAAACATAAACGTGTTTCGCTATGCAATACCATCTTCGGGTGTCACAATAACCTTACGGTTCTCGCGAAATAGTTGCTATTCCAAATTCAGAAGCACTTTTTTTACCTCTTTTCCGTAATTTTAAATATTGAACGCATATTGTGACGACCGAAGATGTTATTGTAAAGCGGAACACGTGTTGCGATTTTGTGAACTTCAAAGTGGAAATCTCATATCAAAGTGTGTTTTTTGAATACGTCACAACAGTAACTTCGAAACCTAATAATGACACTGGAAGATTTTCGGGCATTAAGTTCTAACACATTGCAACTTTTATTTGTAAAAAAACATTATGGCCAAGAGTATTCAGTAAAGTGCAACATCCAGCATAATAAGACCATTTCAATGTTTCAATTTGATCAAAGGGGCCCCATTTTATTCATTTCGCCAGTTCGAAAATTTAAATATCTGAGTTAACCATTTTGTAAAAAAAGTTAGATTTTCTTCTTAAAAAAAATGTGTGGAATCTTCTTAAAAGGTCATAATTTTATTTTGATCGGTCATAAATTGTAGAATCATTTCTGTCCAAGTAATTATATGTGTGCACATAATGATATTTAGTTGTGAGTATGTGTGTGTATTTGTATTTAATATACAGGACTATTCAAATTTGAATAGCTCTGTAATTTGTATGATCAAAAGAAACTGAATTATCATTTTTTACGATTGTTACCATTATTTTTATTCCCGAAGCTCCGATACTACGAATGCCTCGCCATCACCAATAACCAATTTCTAGTCTTCATTTGTTTGCATATGAATTTGTCTATTTAATTTACCAAGATATTTTATCCGTTTTTCCTCCTTTTTCTGTACGATATTCGTCTCGTCAGGAGTTGAACACTCCACGACAAATATCGTCTTGCTCTGATGGTCGAGCAGGACTACATTAGGCTTATTAGCTCATCTGAGCATTCTTCACTTCTTATTCTCCACAACAGATTCGACATCCCCCGAAACATAGAGCAACACCGATGCTCGTCAATACCGTAAGAGTGGTGATATAGCACTCTTAGGGCAGCGTTATGTCGATTGGTATAGACTGAGACCGCTTATGCTGGACATTCTGGACATGTGTTTTTCTTGGACGCCTCGCGGCACGCCGTGCATCTTGTGTCAGGAACCTCTATACCCATCTTCAGACTGCGGTAGACTTAGGTGTTGAAAACACCGTTCTGGCAGGCCATGATAAACCTCTAAGTTTCCGACTTCGGCCCAGAAAGCTAGGGTTAGCCTCAGGAATGAAGTACTCTCTCCAGCTTTTATATGGAAATTTTGCTGAGCGTGTTCCAACTGAGAGACATAGTTGTGATCACCTCGTTCATTGTGGACAACTAAACCAAGTTCGTCAACAGCTCGGGCAGCTGTGACAAAGATGTATGCTTCAGCTCCTGTTGTCTCATGATCGCAAACCATGCAGAAGAGGATATCCGAACTCCTGACGAGTTTACAGGCTCCATCCAGTACCATTCTGTCATGAAGACATTCGAATCTCAAAAGTTAACGAGCTTCCTATCATCAGGGTAAGTACGACCTGAGTTTGTGCTGGTCAGACCCTACCTTCCAAAGCCCCGGTACATTCAGGAAGGCGCACCAATTGTCAACCAACGACCACTCCCAACACCGTGGGAAGTAGTCGTTGTGTTCGAGAATCATATGCCCTGAGCAAGAGTAGTAATCCAAGAATGACAGCCTTCTGCATTTGTCCGTCTGAGATTTCTGCCTCAGTGTGGCAAGACGACATGATTTTCAGATCCATTATCATTACTACTATCATTATTATTATAATACAGAATGTATTATTTCAACTCTGACCACCCCTGTATGTTTTCTGATTAAGTTCATCAATTATTGTATTTTTAATTGGAAGATTATCGAGAACGAAGAATAATTTTAATGATTTTGTTTCAGATAAAACAAATGAGGTGGTGTAACTAGGAACGTTTCACGATGGAGATTCACAGAGTCACAGTACTCTTTATATCGATAGTATGTGTATCAGCTACTTACTCCGAAGGTAAGCATGACAATAATAAGGCCTTCAAGGTTCATGGTACAGGTTTTGTTCCGAGATAAATATACACTTAGAAGTTGCCAAGTCGTGAGAAGAAGAATCTTTGGCCCGATTGATTATTGCTTTCACATAAATGTTCTTCTTTTTGGTTAAGCTGTGATATTGAATAATTTTTCAAGAATGAAAAAGAATGCAATTTTTCAATATACATGGTGAGCCAACAAAAACTCATCACAAGACATAACTGCCAGGGAAAGAACTTTTCGGAAAATAAAGACATGTTTGGTAATTGCATGGGGGTTTTAGGATAACATTTAAATGTTTTTATGTGAAATCCACCTAACCTTTGCTTTTTAAGGGGAAACGGGTGTTGCCATTTCAAAGCTTGCTATTTTTTAAACGAGTTGATCAATTTCCAAAAACGAACCAGAAATCGACACTAACTTTTCAATTACTTATCACTCGAACTCCATTTCTATTTGAACTAAAAAAAACTCAAAAAAGAATTTCAAAAAATACCAGACTTCACTTTCGAATTTTGACGGTTTTGTGTGTTTATCGCGTGAACATTCTTGTTATTGCTGTCGTCCCAATAACGACAATTGTAGTGATTTACGACATCGTTCATGAAGAAAGCACACTCCTTCTAAAAACACACACTGAACAGGAATTCACCATTTTTCCATATTATTCGGGTACTTCTATGATTCACATCATTTGCAGTGATCAATTATTTTATATCGAGTGTAGGCAGGTAGACAGGTACAAAGTGAGTTGGTATTTTCGATCAAATAAATAAATCTTCTCAAGGAATCCGGCTTCTTCATTTGCTGAGTAGAAGTTCGCCATATGCTGAAAACCTGATCCTGTCTGCTACGAAGCAAGCATAGAGTATTGTGCTGAATTTATTTGTAAAAAATGGCCCACTTCACAATCCGGTGAAGACATGTTTTACTGTGACTATCATCATGTGACACATTTCAGGGAGGCACGTTCTCATAAACGCATCCTCCAACCAAGAAAGAAATGCTCTCTTGATACTCTCAGATTACCTGTAGCCATCCACGCTGTATAGTGTAGCTCTGAAAACGTATCTGTAGGATATCTGTAAGACAAATATACCTGCCATATACATTAGATTTAGCCACGGGTTTGAGTTATTTATAATTATCGCTTGAGCGCAAACGTTTGCTAACCTTCTCTGCCAATGCAGATTCTATTTTCGCCTCTCAAGGAATCAGTGCAAAGCAGATTCATAAAATATCCTGCTAGTGATGAGGCGATAAGTTGCTTGTAAGCTGCACCACATAGCTTTCTAAGTTCATTAACAGGAACAAAAACTGAAAACCTGAAGAGCTCTCTCTCTTGATCTGATCTTGTAAGGAATACAGTTGGGGTCGTTTGGTCGACATCTATTCCTTCTGTAGCACTCTGGGGCGAATTATACGATTACTTCATGGTAATCAAGGGGTCCCAAAGGTCCATCTCCTAGAGCTCACCATTCCCGTTTTTAGGCTTCCTTCGAAAGGTCATTTGATATATCGAAAGTTCCATTAGTGATACTGATTGTGCTCAGAGTTATACATCCTTTTGACACGGATACACACTACTTGGAATGAGGCGCCACTAACGTCACCCATTACATGCAAGTTGTAATGAATTTATTATCATTACAATTCATCCCAATATCTCTATTCCTTCATAAGGTATCAACTTTCACCCTGCTTTGTAATTGAAATCAGCAGTTTTGCAAAATTTGGCATCATTGGTTCATTAGATCGGCAATCCAATTTCCACATTATTCAATTCCAAAATGAAATTGAGACAGATAAAGTAATTTTCAGGATATTTTTTCTAGTTTCACATATACTCCAATACCTAGGATACACGTGATGCCTTTAAAATACTTTGAAATTAGTATACGAATTCACCTCTTCTAATTTCGTCGTCTTACCCAACCATCCATAAGGTAGGCCCAAATTGAGCTCTTGTGAGCTGACCTTCAAGAGACGCACGTGTCACCGGGTAGCGTAGATGATTCGCAAATTGAACTCAGTTTCGAAGTGACAAGCATACCGCTACGTCCGATTGAGTTCGGAATCAGAACCCGACAATGATACTGAAGACGAACTTTTGCAAGAACATTCTCTTGTATAGGGAATAATGTGAACAATTTATGTTATCATATCACTTCTGGATGAATCAAAACCAATTTGTGGAAAGGCATGGGATGAAAGGGATCCAAAGGGATGTCATGCCCAACAACCTATTCCTACTGAAAGAATTGGCACGAAAAACTGTGTATCACGCGAGTGACGTGTCACGCTAGTAGCGCCACCTTATGCCCGGGCGCCAACTTGTGCTGTTCTATTGGTTTTCGTGGGTTACAAAATATCGAGATGTGCTGTGTCACCCCACACGCTTCCAATTTGCGCCTAGCTTTATTCCAAAAACCATTATATGAAATGGTGAATTCGCCGGTGAATATCAAAATTTTTGGCATATTCATATATAGCGGGTGTCAGGACTGAGATACTTGTATGAATTGATAATGTAAATTAGTTATTACAGAGATAATTTTCTCCAGTTTGCAACTGAACAAAACTTTTGTGTTACACGTTATTTTGATGAGATAGTAAAATTCTTACTTGGGGTATCAAATGAGTAGTTTCGAGTTTAAACTGTTTAAGGTGAATTCTTTTTTTTCACATAAATAACCTGGAACCGCTTCTTTCGCTATTTTTTGTAGAAATAAACTGATCAACTCTGTATAATATTCTGCAGAAGAAATAGAGATGATTTATAAAACTGGTATTAGAATGTTCTTTGCTTGCCTGGAATGGAAGCTTTTGCAAAATAATACTCAAATGCAATTTTGTTCGTCGTGATTACATCCACAAAAAAATTGATCTGAATTGAATTATCTTAAGTTACAATTTCAACAGATTTATGTCTCCCAAAGCTTAAATTTGATTTTACTGTTCTTTGTTTAAATACAACAAGTGTGGAGCTTTCTTCACCAGATGTGAGACGCTGATGCTTGTGAGGTAGCCTTTCCCCTGAAGTTCATTTTGTATGACTATGAATGTCTTCCGATCTTCCGAAATGATGGGTTCTATTTTGATATTACTATATTATATCGTATAAAGGAATATTCGCAATGGATGACATTTTTTGGAAGTTTTCTTTTCACTATCCTTATACAATAATAATAATTTTTACCCTGTATCGAATGAAGAAATTACCGACTTAATGTTATTCATTCTGTTCCTATAACTTTTTTCCCATTACGAGTATTCAGCTCACTTGAAATATACAGATAATTTCAATTAATAGATATTTGAAGAGACATGCATAAATTGTGTCCCCAGCGCTGCTCTGAAGATAGGTAATCAGTGTTGCATTAATATTTATCTGACATGAAGCACCAGCATCGCGAAGAAAAAAACAAACACACTATCGTTGAGAAATTAGCCTAGAGATATATAGAAAACTCGTTTTGCCTCCATATATTCCCGTATATAATCGGAAGCTGTCAATAAAAAGTTCTGAGAAGAACCTTGACATTTTTATAACAGTTTGTTGAACTAAATGAAATATGGGATGAGACGTTAATGAATACCAATCAGCAAGTGAAATTTGCTGATATCCTCATCAAATCAATCACTACAAGCATAGGCGTGCCTAGTTGAACATGAATTTGATCGCTTCCAAATTTTGAGGTGGCGTCTCATTGATATTGTACTTTTCGGTATGCAGGGGAAAAATATGGAGTTGAAGTTTTTCTCATTACTTACAACAAGATTATTTCGAGACTTAATGATCTCGGATCGAACTTTGGACTCATATATACGATCGAATCAGCGAGAATATTAGAATATAGAGGCACTAGCAAGGAATCTGCACTTCCAAGTTTCTGTTTCATCCACCAGGAGTCAGGAGTGTCTTTTTGTTTGTTCATCATGAGTTTTTGTATTTGCCCGACCTTTCTCACCTGCAGATCCAAATCGCAAGTTACCCCAAATCTTTCTTTTTGACACTCTATCAATCAATCAATCAATCAATTTATTCATTCAATTCAGATACATATTCTTGTCTATGAAAGATGTTAGCATATCTTTAATAATAATTACAGTAAATTAACACAAAATTTGTAGCAATAAATAAGTAGTGGTGTTCAGTTCTTGGGAAACGCCTCAGCAAAACATGTGTTGCGTATTTTCCTAGATCTGGACACAACCATGAATGTAATCAAGATGAAAAACTTTATTGGAGACAAACATCATCGATGTGAATTCAAAAAGTTAGAGTGACATTCTTTATTTCTAATGACAAAACACAAGCATTACAGGAAAATTTTTAAGACTCTCTAAGAGCGGCGATTGGTGTTAAACGTTCTCAGGAAATTCATTACACATGGCGCAGTTCTCCAAATACAAAGATTTCTGAACAGTGAAGTTCGAGGTGTACTGAGTTGAACATAAAAACGACGAGCAGACACAATCTGTTGCTTATTTTAACCCCCAACAAAGGTATAGAAGCTGAAAGAGGAATTGTCTGTCCTGACATTATTGTATCCGGTTCAATAACATTTATCTTTTTTGAGAACACCGATGCATGGGTTTTCATGGCATTAAATTGAACCTGGTTACTTTCTCCCTAATTCTAAATAACCTCTAGATCCTGAAATCCAAATGGAATGACAAGACAAGTATGCTGTCATCAGCAAAGCAATATTTTAGATTCTTGTTTTTCACAATAAGTCGTTGATATATAATAAAAAGAGGGTTGGAGGCAATAAAGATCCCTTGAGAACACCAGAGTTGATGGTGAAAGTATTCGACAGATATCCATCGATGGCCACTTCTTCAGGAAGCTCGAAAGCCATACACAAAAATGATCCGACAAGCCATAGTATCGAAGCTTGGTCAGAATACCCTCATGCCACACACAGTCAAAAGCCTTAGAAACATCAAGCGCAACAGCTCGACTTTCCATGTTTGTCGATTGCGGTATTCAAAATATGGATGACATACAATAGAAGGTCGCCTTCCATACAATAGAAGAGCCTTCCAAATATTTAAGGATATGATGGTTTACGGCTTCATATGGAAGGCTGTACGCGAGCAATCTTCTAACATAAAGTAAAAAACCCCTTCCTTGTAAGTAAGGTTAAATAATCTGCGAAATACTGGTGCGAGTTCTTTAGAGCACTTTTCTAGTGCAACGACGGGCACTTCATCCTATCACCAATGAACAATTACCAGTTCCTAGCACTACATAAGAATGATTTATCACTCCCAATAAAACTAGTGAGGTAAATAAAGATGATTGATATTGTTGTGGTAAACTGTTTGAGCTAACAGACTTTGCTTGTGAAAAACCTACATTTCATTATCTACTTATGTATTGATTTGTTTGACATCTCACGACATTGAAAGTATACTAATGGAGCTGAAGGGGTTGTGTCGATCTAGAGGCCATGCTACCTCTAGAAAATGAGACGATGTAGGAAAACGCTTTGAATGTTGGAATATTCAAAGATGAGCTGAAGACCATAGGATGCCTAAAACATTAAAGAATGCATTGCATTAAGTAATGCAATACGTATTTTGTAAAAATTTACCAGACTAGAACCTGTCATTGGCATACCTGGATGGTGAGAAGATTTATGGACTGTTGGTAGAATATTCCAGGATTCCAAGGCGTTCATTCACCCTCCGAAGCTTGATACCAAACAGTTGTTGGACTATAGTAGGGATAAAATACGATGTCTAACAGCCCTTCTTACAGGTCACTCTCATTTGAATCGTCATATGCAGAGACTCGGACTGTCGGAGGACAGTATGTGTCGTCTCTGTTTGAAAAATGATGAAACAGCAGAGCACATACTTTATGCATGCCTCGCTGGGGACCCAATGAGGTTTTTAAAGTTTGGCAGAGTCATACTTCTACCATCTGACCTGAAAGACCACTCATCATACAAACTATTTGGCTTCGTTAAGAAGCTGGGTTTATTTGGTCGTGTGTGAATAAGTGTGAGCCACAATAGACCTTTGCGGGTAACAGTGGAGTGTCGAATAGACCCACTCACTTTGGACCTGTGATGGTTACACCTTATCGGAAGAATACAGACATTATCTATTCCAAACCTACCCAGGCAGTAATGCGTCTTCCGAAATCAATCTTTGGAACAAACATAAAATCACAGCTGATAATTGGTTTTCCTCAATTGAGCTTGTGAATTCACTAAAAATGAAAAGTCAACATATGTAGAAACACTGAAAAAAATAAAAAGAGATTCCTCCAAAGTGTGTGCCCAATAAGTCCCGAGAAGTTGACTCATCTTTAAATGCCTTTACTGTCTCATGTTCCCAAAAAAAAATAGAGCTGTTATTTTGGTGTCGAATATGCATTATGATGAAACTTTGAATGCTGATACTGACAAGCATGGAAATAATAGCTCATTATAATTTTACCACACCAATTGCATCCACACCAAAGGAAGTGTGGTGAAAAATATATTGTATATTGCTGCAGTAGAAGGACACAATGTTGGCCAATGGCAATATTTTAGCCAACCTACACAGTTTTTGTTAATTTCATATACATAGAAACATCATGGATGTCGAATTCTTCTTCTGGTCTAACAACAATCTCTGATTTTTTGATAGATTATGATACTGGGAGACCGGTGAATTATCTGCATCTCCAGAAACAATCTGAAAATACATCTCCAAATTATTAGAAAACTATAGTTATCAAATAACTACCGGCATATATACTTTTACAAACATATCACAATGACCGTAACTGTGGCATTGTTTTTCCACATCTGAAATACAGAATATATTTGCATTCATCATAAATATATGTGAGTTATACAGCAGACACCCACTAAACACAACATTTTCTGGTCACGATGTGAGATATAACGAAAGAAGATATTTTATAACATATTTAGTTTCACGAGAACTTGAGGAGCCGCACTGAGCTGATTTATCGATAAAAACTTGTTAGTTATTTCTTGTCCTTCATTGAAACACGTCGAATAGCTTTTGCGAACCTCTCATATGGAGCTTTGGGAGATGTGACTTTCATGGACTGTGCCAGTGGTGGAGTCAAATTACAATGATCCCTACACGTATACACAAGCTCGAGGAGAGGTAACAAAATTGGGCAATTTGCATTTATCGTCCAGTTTCAGTTTGACAGAGGTTTATTGACTTTCGATGTCTCCATCCATAAATGTCAAAAAAAAAGAAGAAATAATATAAACTTTCACGGCCGAAGACAACTGTGTCAAAGCGACAAATCAGCTGTGGCCGAACATGCTCTCAAAAAACAAGGCAATCACAATATCTCATTCGAAGATGCAGTTATACTCGATAAAACTCGAAATTACTATCCAAGGGAATACAAAGAGGCAATAGAAATTCAAAAACAAACGAATAACTTCAATAAAAAAGAGGCAATGAACATTAATAAAATCTGGCTACCTGCCCTCGACTGTACACAAACAAGTTCTGGTAACCCATATAAGAGAAAGCAAGTCATGACCACCCGGAGTCAAATACCAGCATTGTATTTTGTGCGTTGGGAACAACAGAAACCACTCGAGCACTTCGATCGTATCTGATAATGTTCACCGAAGTAGTAGACGAAACGTCGTGCATAATACCTGTAGACCACAGCCGAAAAATCGGAAAATAGCTTTGAACAAAGAATAAAGACTTCATAGAATTCATGTTGAGCGCCTTGGCAACATCCTGATCTTCAAAAACGTTGCTAACGTTATTTAATATCTAATGGCATCCATATATTTTTTTGAGCTGCTAAATCTAGTGGTTCAGTTTTGTATGTAACACGTTGTAACCTTCGTTGTCATAGATTGGAACGGGTTACTTTGTTATTTAGGAACTAAATTATGGGCTGCCGGAACTCAGCGGAGAG
>WOGN01001425.1:0-19326 GCA_015342105.1 Leptinotarsa texana
TTTGAAAGCTCCAGGGGACTTTGTATTACAAGTTTTACCGTGATGAGTTTTTTAAATTTTGAATCCTATTTTTATTTTTAATTTAACACTTAACTTTTGTGACTTAAAGTAGTAACTGACACTTTTGATTTGCCTGAAGATCAAGAACTGAGATGGCGAATAGAGATCACTTTTGGTGTATTCCTCAATTGAAGAAATATAATTTATAAATGTGGAAATCATAACATATCTTCAATACATTTCTTATTACATTCACGAAATTTTCTGCAAGACCATTAGATTTCGAAGGTTATAAGCTAGCCAAATAGCATGGACTCATATTTTAAAGGGTTAATGGCAAGACAATATGTTTCTGAAATTTCGTGTAATCTCTGGAGGTCCTCATTTATTTTTCCAGATCCATATTGCGTATCAGTCTCAGAAGAATCCAGGTATAATACAGTGGGATTTCTGTATTGACTGGAGTTGGTAGTGAAGTGTCATTATCTAACATTACAATTTGAAACCGGCATGACAGGTAATTTGCTATAAAGTTTACGGAGTCGTTAGCGAGTCCAATATTTAACGCTTTGGAGTAATCCAATAAGATTGAAACACATAGTTGGTTGGTATCAATTGAATGAAAAATATCAGCTGTCACTCATAGCATCGCGGTTGTGCAACTATGTCCTTGCCAAAAACCTGATTGATGTTCCGGGAGAATGTTAAAATCAGTGAGATGTACACGTAATTGTTCATTTAGGATTTTTCCAAGCACTTTGATAAAGCACACAAAATATTAATAGGTCTCAAATCATTATAACCTTCAGGATTGGTGATTTTAGTTAAAGGCCTGACTACAGTATGCTGTTGGGTAAACGCTATTTTCGATAATTTAATTCAAAATGTGGCATAAATAGGGCAGAATATCAGGACAACAGTAAAGCAACATTTTGATGCTAATTTGATGTGATTCATCAACGTTCAAAAGATTAACTGGTTACCATTTGGAAAAATACAGGTTTTCAAGAATTGCATAATTTGTTCAGGAAGGTTTTCAGTTTCTTGATTTACAAAGAAATTATTTATTTCATGTGAGTTGCGTAAGTGATTTGATTTTTTGTCAGAGACTTATGTTAGTTAGACACCTGTTCAGTGAAAATATCACAATTATGTGTTTTTTTGGATAATTTTTAGAACAGAGTACATGATGCAAGTCACAGTGTTTTCGTTGAAGAAACTTTAACTTTCAAAATATTTTTACAGAGCAAACACCCTGTCATACATTTTTTTAATAACTTCGAACTTCATTTTCATACCTGAATGGTAATATCAAATTTCTCGGATCCAAAATTGCCTTTCGCCAGAACATAATCACATTGTCCTTGATAATCGTAACGCTTTCCATCGAATGTTTTATAATGTGAGTCGCCCCACGTGCTACATTCTGCTGTGCATAGTCGATCAGTGCATTTCCATTTTCCGTTTTGGCATAAACTGTAATGAAAAAATCGATAATAAGTTAACAACATCTAATGAACATTAATACCAGAAGTTTGGATGATTAGCAGTTTTCGGGGAAAGTTACTGTATGACAATAATGATTTTTACACACTAACTTATACAGTAACGTTATACACTTGTGTAACGTTGTCCATTATAATTTTTATATTTTTCTGATTGTGAAAGTTAACAAATGCCCAAAGAAGGTCGATAAAAAACTGATTTTCCTCCACAAAAAAATTACTTTTTTGAATACTGTCAATTTAATTCTGTGATTTGTTTTATATTACAAAGTAATTTCATAAAAAGTGACATTTTGTTACCTGTCATCAGAGATAAAATGTTATACTTTTTTCCTGTCACAGAAAAAAAAGTATTTTTTTTCACAAACAAAAATCTGCCTCCGTCTTCAGAAAAAATTCTAATATACTGTAATAATTGCCAATATATTAGAATTTTTTGTCCATTTCTGAAGATGGAGGCAGATTTTGGCCTCCGAAACGTTAAGATAAGTATTGTATTATTTCTTAACAATTTTTTGATAGGGAAAATTGTTAAATACGACAAGTTATTGATAAATAGATGATTTTCCTTTATGAAAAGTACTTTGATTTTTACGCAGTAACTTATCGCGGTAAACTAAAAAGTTTGCCCTTCTGCACTTGTATAAAGTTCTTCATTATAATTTTTATACCTTTCAGATTGTGGAAGGTAACAAATACCCATAAAAGGTCGATAAAAAATAAATTGACAGATATTTGATTTTCTATTGATTGGTTTCCTAGCAACGCTATAAGTACAACAGCCTACTTGTTTAAAAATTCAAATTTCACATCAATAATTTTCTGACTAACATATTGTAATAATATGTTTTTTTCAATATTGAATCGTCGTTTATCCCGTCACAGAAAAAATTGTGTGTTATACATGGGAGAAATATTAGATTTTAGCTCTCGGTTTTTTGTCAACACAACCTCTAGCTGAAATCTAATACTTTTTTATCTTGTATAATAAATAACTATTTATCCTTTGAAATATAAAATTATATATTTTCACCTTTTTACGTATATGAGCTTGTTTCATTCGGACTCAATAATGTACCTTCCATTGAAAGGACTATTCTTGGAAATGTTTTTTCTGCATGTTTGTCTTTCCAAAAATTTCACATACAATGAACGTTCGACAAGAATTCATGAAAAGGCGGCTGATAACTCATCCCAAAATGAAAGAAAACAATTTACAGGACTGATATTTTCAGGGAATTAAATGACCGTTGAGTGGTCAAAATCACTGTTTAGAAACATATAAATTTTACTATTCTCAAACTTTCAAAAGTGTCCAAGAATTTTGTGTCGTGTACCGATCTGAACAATTTAGCACAGTTCTAATTCATTCTATGGCCATTCTCCAACGCGTGTAAATCAACTATAGATTTTTTCGGTCTTCGAAATTGGGTAACTGCAGCGTGTTTTTGAATCTACTTTCAATGGCTCGCTTAGTCTGACTGATATACTTTTTGTCACGTTTACTATCATGTAGAGAACTTCGCAACCTAAGGTGGGCGTTAGTCCCCCGGGAATTCATGAGTAGAGTATTTTCATTTACATATTGCAATTTCATTATAATTTGAATTTTTCACGAGGGACTATTTCTTTCTGTGTATTTTTATTATCAACACCGTTCCAGTTGTGAACCAAAGCCCAAACACAATGCATTTTTGATTCAACATCCAAGCAAGACCTATGGCGGGTTGCAACAGCGCTACCGGGTGTTGAATTAAATGAATTCTGTTCGGGGCCTACTTTTTCTTCAAGGACAAAATACAAGCACTACATGAAAATTCTTTAAGGCGCTCTAAGAGCGGTGCCTTGGCGAAAGTAGCGATTCACATTGGATTTGAATCGCTGGAGATTAAATTCGTTTGGAAAAACGTTCTCATGAAGTTTATTCCACATGAACGCAGTTCTACAAATGAAAGAGTACTTCAACAGCGGAGTTTGAAGTGTACTGAGTTGAACCTGAGTTGAATCACGCGGATGGCTTTTTGAATTGAATCTAGCAACTTCAGGGTACGTTTGGAGGCAAAACTCCATAAATGAGAACAAAACTCCAAAGAAGGTCTAATCCGAGCTATATAAAGCATCAAAAGTTACTAAATTGTGTACAGTTTTCTTGTTCGAAACATGTTTCAAACTTTTAGGAAGCAGCCTTTACAATTCGAGGGACATGATTGTGCCCAGACATATTGGTGTACATTTTAACCCCCAAGCAGAAAGCGAAATTGTCTATCCTTACATTACTATATCCGATTCGGAGACATTTGACTTTTTGGTTAAAACTGATGCCTGGTTATCCCAATTCAAAATCACATCTAGATCCTCATCAATATATGCAACTAGTTGTCTTACAGACATAGGACGAATGTCGTCGGTTGTCGATGTGGAAGCTCGGCTTCGCAACTGACCGCCTTGGGGAGTCTCGTCAATTTTTGATTTTCGAGGATTGATTTTCTGTTGATCCCATAGCTTGGATTGCCTCATTTTGAAAGTTTTTGGCACCATTGTTAGTTATTCGTGCAGTATTATCGCATTCAATTATGAATAACTTTTTGATACTTTCTTGTTTTTGAGTACTCTATGTAACAATGAAGCTATTCTAACTCTGTTTTACTGTCATTTTCATTATTATTGTTGTTTGAATTGAAGTTTTTTTGTGAAGTTCTTAGATACTTACCATGTGTTACAATCACTTTGGACTGTGGAATTCTCTTTGTAACTCTTACCACCGTGATGACACGGACATTCTGTGGGTTTTACACACCTCTTGGACGCGGTATCCAGAACATACCCCTTTTTACATTGACAACCTGAATGGCACACTGATGAAGTGAATAAATCAGGTGAGTGCATATTCTGAAATGAAAATATGTCTACTAGTACTATAAAATGCATTTGGTGACATTGAAAGAGATTCATTTTTGTGATACTTACTTTACAAGTGACGGGTTCAACTTGTTCACAAGTCGTAAATTCCATATTTGCTGAGGCGTTGCACCTAGAATTCAAATCATTCGCACTAGGGTACAGCTTCATTTCTTCAGGTGTCGCTTCTTTGCACTGCCACAATCCATTGAGGCACGTACTGGAAATGAAATGAAATAAAAGTAGACAATATAATGTTATATAAATTCGATGTCAAAATATGAATGGTTAATTAAAATCATTTGGGGTTCCCGTGGGTTGGGCTACCTATCGGGCGCGTCCCTAGGTGACGGATAGGGGAACGGCCAGGGAACTGGAGATCCGGGAAGCTAATGTGGCCTTACGGATGGGGTCGCCGGACTTCTGGTCAGTGGCAGAAATAAGTAGGGTGAGAGGAACTAGAACCCCCCAAAAGCATTTGCAAAACATGCCACTATAGACCAGCCTACCCAAGCTAAGGTGTAAGGAATCGTGCCGATAGCTGAATGGCCGCAGGTTGATATGCGGTTACGAACGATCCCCTTGGGGAACTGGGCGAAACCTCATTGTAATCAGCCTACTTCTAGTCTGGTAATGCTGGGCTCTGCCAGACGTGACCAACTCTGTCCTTTCTACTAGTGGGAACACACATGAATGAAACAACACAAAAACAGAAACAACAAAAATAAAAACCAATCCCTAGGCTGGACAGAAGTGCTCACCTCAATCTAAGGCAGTGGCTGGGATGAACAGAAATGTCAACCCCAATCAACCGCACGGAATGAGGTTGGAGATAACAGATCACCTCCAACAGCAAGAGTACTTCCTGCGGAGGGGCCAAGAGCTCCGCCTTGAATAAAGGCAAGAAACCGGCTGCTCCTGCAGGAAAGTTCCATCACTTGTGCACCTCCACGGAGGGAACCCGAAGGAAAGGTTGAAGAAGCCGCGCAACTACAGTCATATCACTGTACCTTCCAAAACCTTCGCGGAGGTCACCATGAGACACCTCAAGGTTGCCAAAGAGACTGTGTGTTCGGCGAGTCTTGGACTACACCTGCCAATATAAAGGAGATGTCTCCTAGTGACCTGTTCACCTTCCTGGAAAGAACAGGATGGACGATGACCCAGGAGGACATCTCCTCGGGAAGATGTACAATGGGTCACATGTAGCATTAGTGAGTCTACACTCACACCCCCCCTACTCTACATATGCCAGATACCATTAGTATCGCGTTTCATCTTTGGACACTAAATGAAAACAGCAAGGCAGAGAAATTATAGTATATACAAAGTCAATTCGAATGGCGTAAAAAGTAAATAGTTACCGAACGTCGGCAGTATCTTTGTATGGCATGGACGACGTGGTATAATATAATAATATGGTGTAATTTTATTTACCATAAACCTACACGGATGCTTTCAATAGTAGTAGAGAGTAATGCCATTCGTTTTCTATTTAGTTGTTCGGATTGACTTCGCATAGACTATACTCTGAGTGGTATAATTTGAAAAATGGAGAAATACTACGAATGGGCAAATGTGAGGGTTTTATCAAACAGACCAAATGTATATCTTTGCTTGTTCTTGGTAAAGGATCTTTGAAGAAATTGCGGAGTTGGTTATTATCTGTACCACAATGTGTGTTATTGGAGTACTTATATATTCTGTGATAAGGAGGGCCAATATAGGGAAGTCGAAAACCGTGAGAGATAAAAAGTCGGTTAAATTAGGAAAAATTTCAAAGTATATTAGAACGGCGCTATAAAATTCAGGGAATTCCGAATAGTTCCGGAGTTTGGTTTGAAAAGGCCCGAAAAGGCCCGAATTCACGAATTTCAGTCATCAATCAATCAAGGTATACTTTTTGTCGAAAGAACAGAATATTAATTGACAAAGCACAAAATATACAGAAATCACATCAAAATACGTAGTAGATATATGCATAAATACATTTTGTATATACATCACATCACTCTAAATAGGTACACTACACAGACAAACATATATATACACTCATACACATATATTATATACATGAAAACGAATATGTGTATATGAATACGTTTCTGTTTTTTGTCTTATTCAAGAAAACATCACAGAACACTTTCTCATTACCACTCTTCAAGCTGAAAATATTTTTATCCGAGGTTTCGTCTCCGAGAAACCATCACCAATTTTTATTTTCAATGGACCGAAAAAACGTTATGAATTAGTCATATAGGTGACTAATTTACCGATGAATCACACATTAGAATTAATGTCAAATAGCTGAATATTTAAGATTTTTTCAATCTTTTTATCCCTAATTCGAAAGGTTAGTATCACTTGGTGATAAAAGAGTTCTGAAGAAAAGGTATTGAAATATGTTTGGTTGAAGTTGACTGAGTAACATAAAAACTGATAGAAGAAAACTCTAGGAAGATCAAAGAGATACCAGAGATTGAGTCAAAGGAACACAATTATAAAGATAAACCAGGTAGGAATCTGAAAAACCAGAAAATTACCTTGCGATTGTAGTCAATTAAAAATATTGCTTTACTTTTGTACAAAAAGACGTAAAATAATCCTTCATAACATTTGTTATTATTACTTTTTATTCGTGAAAGAAGAAGAATAAATAGGGGACCAGATATGGGTACAATGAAGTATTATTTATGTATGTAACAAAACCTTCTTCGAAGGAATTTTCATTTTCTGGTTAGCTCCGGATTTTTTTCGTGTTCTTCATTCAGTGAGATAAATTAATTGAGTTATTAATTTTAGCCGACACCACTTTATCAAATTTCGCATGCGTTCAATGAAAGTTACGCTAAAGTTGTTTCTGAACTAGACATGTCTTTACACTCACCTAGTACTGCTTCTTTAGTTCACCTAGAATCAAACTTGAACTATGTACCCAGTCCACGAATTTGAATGAAACGTAGTTGCATACACTTCGAGACAATTAACACATTCAATTGAAACTATTCGATCACTGTGGAGCTTGCGAATGGATTTCATTACACTGGTAATATCACGAGATATTAAATAAACAATTTGTTTATCTAAGTTATCTCGTGCATTTACGTAGAAGATATTCAAATTTTGGAAACAATTATAGAGTGAGTTAGCAAATATTTTTAATGGAATTTTAAAACCTATTTGGAATGGAACCTTTGTCGCTGTTTACAGTTCATGCTACACTTTGCTATTTCTAATGCTTTTTTTTCTGATTGATGCATCCGTTACTTGATGAAGATCCATAGCAATTTCATAAACTACACCTTCAACAGTGATTTGAAGAATCTGCTATGTTAGCGGAACATGTAGTGATATATTTCTCAAATAAAGTTTGTGGAGACTAAATAGTAAGGTGTAGTTTATGAAATTATTTCTAATGCATTCAGTGGTCCAGTGTCATGTACCGGTCTCAATAATTTCAAACAATCTTCACCTGTTCTACGAGCATTTTCCACGTCACATTTAACGACTCCACGAAATCAACATACAACGGAAGCATATTCGATTTCGTAAACCAGAAAAGTCAAATGTCCCTCAACGTGACGAAGAACGAATAAATATGAATGAAACCCGACTTTTGGATGCCTTCGAAAGTGTAACCATGACAACAATAGAATGCGAGAAAAGTGTTAGTGATAGTGGTGACCCTGTCTTTACTGACTCTCATAGGATTCTCAAAGATGTTCGTGAGGGATCAGCTGACTGAAAGTTGAACCAACTTTCTGAGTGATAGTTGAACCAATCTTCTAGTTTCACTATATCTTCTAATGAAACCCATTTGTTTCAACGGAAATAACTTTGCCAGAGATCAGATTAGTTCTTGAAAAAAAACACCTTAATGACTAATAAAGTTGAGATTGTACAATTATTTTTTATATTTCATGACCAATGCAAGAAGTATATCTCAGAACTATTCGGTTTGAAAGGAAAAACACTTAATTGCGAATTGCAAAATATTCCTTGAAAGTTGCTCAATCTCTATCAAAAATATTTCTATGCAATAATTTTCAGGACTTGCTCAATCCGCATGAAAATATGTCCACATTTCCAGCCAACACATACGTGTATAGAGTCAGTTACTGTTTTTCCAAAACCAAACAACAAGCTAAAATGTAAACACGACATTGGCAACAATTTCCAACAAGTTACGATGTTTCCAGTTTTTCTGAATGCTTCGTTGAATCATTATATTTTGTATTATTCACCTTACTTTCGAATAAACAAATTTCAAAAATAGACTATCGTGACGAACGAAAGATGAGTCGGTCAGTCTAAATTCAGGTTATAAAATTTGGAATGCGAAATAGTTTTCATGCAGGCGAATATTACGCAAGAAAATGTTCTCCAAGGGTTTCAAACGGCCTTCTCCTAACACAATTTGGCATTCTCTAATGGTCGAGTTAATATTCGAATGAAAATATTTTGAAAAATATCAATGTGATGAATGCAGTGTAAATATTACTCAAAACTCACTTTGTTAGATGGCGTCACTTAAACTTTTTTACGGCTAGCTCAACTTATTTATCTTGATGATTAAAAAAATAGATATTTGCAGTTGCATCATACCTTTTTAATATTTGTACGAACGAACGGTCCGTCACAACATTTTTATTTTCTATATAAATGTTTTGTACAGCAACAACAAGTTATAAAACATTGTATTTAAAACAGTGTTGTAACAAGTTGTTCAGAGAAAATGCCCAACCAGTTTTAAAACTTGTGGAACTTGTTGAAATTTCACTCATTGCAACTGTAACTTCTTTCAAAAACAAAGAGCCATTATTAAGCACGGTGAGCAGTGTGAGCGTCAGAAAGATTTTCTTCAATCAAATTGAGCGAAACTGCATCAACCTACGACAAGTTTGTAATTATTAAAATTTTTCTTGAGACTGAGCTATACGTCAGTATGACCAACTGTCAACTTCGATCACAGTGTTTGTATAACAGTTTATTGTGAGATTTTCACTATACACTTCACAAAACAGCAGCACTAAGGTTATAACACCAAATCGTTATTTTTAACATCTCGACACGTGTTTCGATCACCGAGTGTTCATCTCCAAAGAAGAAGATTAAAACTGTTTTAGTCTTCCTCTTTGAAGATGATCACTTGGTGATCGAAACACGTGTCGAGGTGTTAAAAATAACGATTTGGTGTTGGGAAAAAACTCCAGTAATATTCATTCCAAACTAAGTTACTTCACGACTTTTCGATTATTAGTACCCACAATCGTCTTCGGGTGATAACTGGACTTGATTCCTCCGAGATCGGACTATTTATAGGTCATTCGAGTGCTTTCTCCTATCCGCTCGTCCCTCTCTCCGCTCCATCGATTTTAGCGGAATCTGACCGTTTGGCGGGAGTCGGTCGTGTTCCGCTTGATTAGAGGTTTCCATATGTTGCATATCTTTACGCTAGCTTGGCTAAATACGTTGTTGGACAACTTATATGCGACCTTTGATGAGTCCAAGCATGCTCTGCTATTCCTGATTTGCTGGTTCCTCCTTGCTGTAATCTGAAGCAGATTCTGATGGACGAAATCCTCCTTATCCTTTCCGACAATCCTCTGATGTAGGGAAGGACAAGTACTGGTTTTGACGGCTTCTCTTCCTTATGGAGCTCTTGCTGTTTTTTAGCTGAAGCCTGTTCCACTAGGAACCAGGCATCATCAAAAATGACCTTCAACGAAATGGTTACTTCAAGTGATGGTGAAACAGGCTTTAGCTAGAAAACATCAAGAGCTCCACAAAGAAGAGAAGCCGCCACAACCAGTAATTGTACTTACCTACATCAGAGGATTGTCGGAAAGGATAAGGAGGATTGAGTCCAAGTATAATATCAGAACCTGTTTCAGATCTGGGAACACTATCCGTAGCAGCCTCACAAAAAACAGGCCACCAAACGCGGACTTCGATTTCAAGAATTGCATTCACCGGATAGCCTGCGAGTGCGGAGAATCATACATCGGTTAAATTAAGAAGCCATTGAAAGTTTGCATTGCTAACATAAAAAACACACACAACGAGGAGAAACCAGCAAATCAGGAATAGCAGAGCACCTTTGGACTCATCAACATAACATCGAGTGGGCTAAAGCTGAAATCATCCATAATGAAGAACACTGGTTTAGGAGAGAATTCAAGAAACCGCGTATATGTTGTCCAACAACGCTAGCGTAGAGATACGCAACATATCGAAACCTCTAATCAAGCGGAACACGACCAACCCCCACTAAACGGTCAGCTTCTGCTAAAACCGATGAAGCGGTGAGAGGGAAGAGGATGGGTGAAATCACTCGAATGACCTATAAATAGTCAGATTTCGGAGAAATAAGTCCAGTAATCACCCGAAGACGATTGTGGATCGAAACGTCACACTCGGTTTGGAATCTTTCAATTTTTAATTTTCATTTGTTGTTAATATATATTTTTTTAATTTTCATCTCGTGTTAATAGTTTTTTTTTGTTTTTGCTTGTATTTCAATTCATTGTGGTTTCAGTTTTTTTGCTGATATAATTGTTATTTCTCAGCTAATCTTTTTTAATTTTTTTTCAAATCAATTTATATCATATTAGACAATGGAAATCCGAATAAATAGATTTGGGAAGCGGAATACATTTATTGAATGAATGAATCAAAGAGGTTTTTTGTATGAAAGTGTATAATTATAAAATTATTGCAAAGTGCTTTCGACTTCCGTCATCATCAGTGCTCACTTGTCAGGCAACAGGAAATATCGAAAATGAGTACATAGCACATTTGTAAATTCGTTATATATAAAACAAAATAGGCTGATAGCCAAGGAAATACATTTTTTTATATTATCTATCATTTTGTATATTATCTTTCAGATAATACTTTAACTGAACCACATGGCTTCAATCCAAAAATGCATTTCCTTGGCTATCAGCGTATTTTGTTTTATATAAATCGATTATTATAAATGTGCTATGTACTCGTTTTTGATACTTCCTGTTGCCTGACAAGTCAGCACTGATGATGATGAAAGTCGAAAGCGTTTTGCAATAATTTTATAATTATGCACTTCCGTACAAAAAACCTGTTCAATTCATTAATGGAAGTCCGAACTAATGAAATACATCACAAAACATTGTCAACTACCTTCAAACAAACGTTACCTTATCATTATTATCCTTAATTGATATTAAGAAAATATACTATATGAGGGAGAAAAATATATGAAATATTTTGAAATGTGAATGTTCTTTTTATTTAATAAGTTGTTCTTTGGAGAAGAAAGGTTTTAGCTTTCTACTTCTCCATTTTCATACAAAAAAAGTGAAAATCTTCCAAAGAAAGAAAGAACATAAGTAGTTTCAAAAATAAGTAACACATTTTTTTGAATGAAGATGGAGTAGTAGGTAGCCAAACCGTTCTTGCCCAGAAATTAATATCTTCTAAAAATCTACCCCTTTCAATTTAAGTTGTTCTTTTTCTTAACTATTTCAACTACTTTACTTTAGGTGAATTTTAGAATAAATTTTTTGACTAATTTTGTGCTATTCTCCTTATTATATCCTTATGATATCCAGAGTGGATTTTCTATGCTTTTATGAATCATATATATATAATATGACCCATTTAAACTGGAAGCAATCTTATAAATAAAACATATATTTCCACCGATTGTTTTTTTTCCCAAAACATTCAAGAAGTCTACTAGAACACCAAATTTTATGAATGAGTTTATGTTTTCAGAATCCACTTTTATTTTTCAATGTCAAAAATCGAAAAAAAAGTATTAGCGATTTTTTGATTCTGACAGCACTGGATTCACGTGAATAATTATCATTTATGACAAAATTTCATCTGAATGCTTCCTTAAAAAAATTAAAAGAGAATAAAATTTGAAAAATATGCCATTTAATTATCCCACGTATTTAATTTTAGAGTTTACATCAAAATTCTGATTACTTCAGTTTTTGTTTTATCATTTTTCATATTTTCGTCAAAACTTACTAAAAAAGTTATGAGTAAAGAAAGTTTGATGTTTTAAACATTCTATACTTTTAACTGTTTTAATGATTTCTATGAAATTCTGAACAGTGATAAATCTAAAATCTGCTAAATTCAGTGGAGTAGTCAGAATTTTGGTTTTAGTTTTTAATACCTATTAAAGTAAATAATTCTAAAATACAAATCATGAAATTATAAAACAACAAAAATTAATTGGCGCTCTGGAGCGCATTTGCTTTTTCTGCTGAAGGAAAACCCGGAAAAATCTGCAGCACCACATCATCTGAAAATCTTGATCTATAGGGTGTCTCCAGTGGTTCCACTAAATTCAATGCATCGCCAGAACACTTAGTGAAACGACTATCGTCAAATTTAAACCAGTCCGTTTCGTCTTTGACCAATGCATAATAATCACCAGATTCAACGTCAGAACCACAGTGAACAATGACTGCATGAAGATAATAATAGTGGTCTGCTAGATTGAAGTGTTAATCTATGTCGAACCTTTGTATGAGTTTGATTCTTCCATCAGAGGTTGAGTCATGTTTGAAGATCATCAGCGTTAGTGTTCATCATCAGTGATCATCAGTCAGCCTCAGTCAGTTAGTTTGGCGCATATTTGGCAATACAGACGATCATCACCTGTTAAAAGTTCCATTTCAGATGATTTAACAATAAGCTTTTCACTTATTAGTCATTAATATGACTAATAAAATGCTAGTTCAAGTTGCAATTCACATACGTTTCTTTGATAATTAAATGGCATATATTTCTCTATTTTATTCATATAATTTTTTCAATGAGGAACACATTTCATTGACCCTGAAAATAAAGACTCATTCATGAAATTTGTTGTTCTATTAGACTTCTTCAATTTTAAATGGGTCTCACTATAGGTATATGGCCTTCTTCATGAAGTAGGAGCAGTAACAAATCTTGATAATATCGGAATGATGGCAAAATACTGACATTTGAAGAACTCACAGTGGATGAACACCCGGAAAGTTCTAGTTGCATTTAATAACAAATGGTTTGTTCACTCTGGTATATGTCGAGCTTTTAACAATGTTTATTGCCTTCTTTAGGACAACTAAAATGTTACATTGATGATTACATATTTATTCATCATTTGAGACCATTTTCTTCTTACTATTATGAGGATGAATAAAAAAAATAGAATTTATATGAAAACAAGTAAAAATTAATTAAATAAAACAATCTAATGGAATGAAAAATCAAGGAGGAAAATTTGGAATAGGGGGTGATATATGTTTTTCTTTTTGATTTTTTAGTTTCGTTATACATAGCACAGTAGAACGTAAATCAAGAATGGGCAACACATGTAAGAAGGAGCATAAATGTATGGAGGCATAACTGTGGTGTTATGAGATTGGAGGGAGAACTCAAGGTCAGGTATACACAATTTGATATATTTGTGGGTTTTCTTCTGATTGCAAACACACTTATGTTTTTGTACTCTGGACCTGGATGTCACTCAAGCAGATAGCTATATGGCTATGTAGTCATGGTTATATGGCCTTTAAATGAAATCACAGATAAGCGGCTCTTGACTCTAACTCTGTAGGTATGTGTTGCTGTCTGCCACCAGGTGTTGCCCATCTTTGCACTTGGCTACATAGCGCCAATGAAGGTCAATAAGTCGGAATATGTGTCCATGATTGTAGATTTCAAAGATTTCAAGGATAGAGGAATAGTGGATACTGCTGGGTTGTTTCAACAGGTGTTCATTCTTTGTAAGCTTCTCGAAGGTCGATCTTTTTGCCTCATCTCAGGGCATTATCAAGACTTTTCATATATCATTAACATATTGTTATATATAAAATAAATCTCTAAAATCATTAAATGTTGGTTAACCCACATGGAGCAGTAACATGTCTTGATAATGCCATCTGAAATGATGAAACATATATATGTTTCATTATAAAACATATATATATATATATATATATATATATATATATATATCTTAATTTAATATTTTTTGTAACGTGAAAATATGTATGTATTGACACATCATTATTCAAGTTACTACTAACACATTTTAAGAATCTCAAAATAAATTCTAGGCAATCAAGTCGTAATTCAAGTAAATGTTTTTTTTGTAATAATTTGAACAATATTTTGTGAAGTTTGATAAAAGTATATCAGTAGAGGGCATAACATCAATATTTGCACATTTACCTTCTATGACATCTGATGAAAGAAACATTTGCATGTCTAAGATTGCTTTCAAACATTGTGCTCACAGTCTTATTACAATTTAGAAATGTGAATTTCATATCAAATCCTTTTGAATTTTCTCTTCTATACTTTTTATTGAGAGTATAGGACTATTAACTGTCATACAACTTTTGGTTAGTTTTAGTCAAGTGTACCTACAGTTCATCATGAAAGTCTTTGTAAAATTATTGTTTTGGAGGTAATTACAGTATCAATATTTCACGTTGAGAATGATTCAAAAATACATTTTTCTACTAATTTTATATCTTTTGAAAATGTTCAGTAGTTTTCATACCCTACTAGAACCTACTGTCAAAAGGTTAAATTGGTTACAAATTATAGTTTTAACGAAACACTTGATGTTGTATCAAATTGAAAATAAAAATTTTTTGTAACTGACTTTCAGCTTGTGCCATTTTGATAATTTTTTTATATTGATTGAAATTTTGTCTTATATAATGTTACTACTGAGATATATGAAGTATATTCCTTTGAATTTCTCTTTTTGCTTACTTCTTTCAAATTAAATGCCTGGTATCTGCTCAATAATGAATAGTTTTTGTCATTGTCCTCCCATTTTCTCAGTATCCTGAAAGTTTTTGAAAGGCAATTCTAGATTAGAATTTTCTGTGATTAATACTGTATTAAGTTAGTTTCAATTTCACAGAAAATAAAGTTAAGAACATTTGAAAACTCTTCAGTGAAACTGATTGAACTGTCATGTGTTAGGCTTTTCAAAATGCATTTTTTATTCAACTTTCATTTCAGCAATTAATTTTTGTAGTCAGAATCATCACTCTGTGTATAAAGTGTATTTTCTTGTGGATCTAGTGACATCTTGGAAACACAGATAGGCAAAATGTAAAACTGTTTTACATATTTGTGTTATTGTTATCAAAATATTTATATTTACTGGTTCCAGACGAAAATATAAGCTGTCAAAATTTAGCCATGATATTTTTATGTGTACTATTATTGATCAATTTCAGTTAATAATTTTAAGACCAAAGTAATATTTCATTTCTAGTCACAATTTTTCAACAATGAATCATTGTTCAGCACATATTTTTTCACATCAAAAAGAAGTTGACTGCAATTTTTATGTGAGATCACCATCTGTAACATTGAAATAAAACTATGTAATTTGCAGTAAGTTTCTGGCTTTTCAATTATACACCCAATGTTATGAATTGAACTTATCTGGGAATCAATTCCATAGATTTTTATTATCAATATTATCATTTTCTTCCCTAAAAGTTATTTGAGGTGACCTTCAATGCTTTGTTCAGTAATAACATGAAACAGTTTTGAGGGCGTGAATCATGAAAAATGATTAGTACATAATTGGAGTATTTTGAAACTGTAAAAATGGGCTATTCAATATGCATGAAGATCTAGTAAACAGTAAGAGTTGGAGAGTAGATTAAATTGTGGTGAAGTTCCCTTTCTTCAGGTGTTGAATGATACTGAAAAATCGACTCTAGCTTTTTCGGTTCCAGAGATATACATAAGAAAGTAGAAAATTTTTAACTTATTTTTTTTTGCGCTCTACATTTTCTATTTGCAGAAATCTTCCAGAAGTTTGGGGAAACTGTTCCTGTTAGCTCTCGCAGTATTTAATGGAGAATCAATTAGTAATAAAAAATAAGAGTTTTTGTTTTAGAAAAAGACCTCAAACTGTAAATAAACTTTCCTAAATCAAATACATATGATGTTCTTGAGAGAGGTTTCATATTTCAGAAACTAACGATAAAGATTCTGACTAGTTCTCAGTTTCAAAGGTACTGGAGAAATAAACCTAATTATTTGATTTTGCTCTCACATGAATTTTTCAAATAATACTTCGTATATGAACTTTGGATTAAGACAGATACATTAATTTACTGTATGAAAAATCCTAGCTGATTTTTCTAAAACATGATTAATATTATTCACTGGTTCAAACCAGAGTCCAAAAACAAAGCATTCGTGATCCAACACCAGGCAATGTTGTTTTAACCTACCAAAAGTCTTATCAATGTTCCGGGCCGAATCACGAATATATTTGCGTCTATAATTTTTCTACCCCTTCACATTATCAAAAATGAAAAATCATGAAGAAAAACGAGATTAATCTTATTTATGTATATGGGTAATCCCCATGAGGAAAAATTAATAATATAAATACACTATTTTCTTAAAACTAACTTAACCTTAATGTATGTATAAATGTAGACATATATAAATGTAAATATATAAAATTTGAATGATATAAACTTAAAATTATCATCCCAGCTGGTTATCTAATGAATTCTGTTGCTAAACTATTATTTAAAAGTATTGAGTGAAATGCCTATTATCACAGTAGCTAAACTGTTATTTAAAAATATTGAGTGAAATGCCTATAATGTCACAATCAAGACGGTTGACTTCTGACATGAACCTTGACATGTATCCACAGTTGGTATGGTGATTTCAGACAGCAAAAACATCATTGTTCCTAGTTGAATGAATAGGTACTTGGAATGAGACTTCATGTAATAGATCATTATAATGGTCTTGGTTTCATGATTTTTGGTTTATAGTTCACTTAATAGAAATTTCAAATTGAAAAAGAGTGCACTTTGTTTCGGCTCTATAAGTATCGTAGTTTTCCTGTAATTAATAAAAATCGAATGTGGTAGGGCGGTGACGCCCTACAACATTCGCCATACCTCTTTCTAATATTGCTACTAAATTCAAGCATTATAGGCTCGCTTGGGTAATCTATTGAATCTTCCAAAACTTGAGAGGAAGGTTGAATGAGGTCAAGCATAATAATAATAATCAGCTTTATTCATCAACATAATATACAAAAATAATGATGAAAGGCGAAGTTCAGCTTAATCTGTTTTTCAACTTAACCTAGTTAAAAAGACAATTATAAAAGGATATTTAAAAATTATTAAAAAAATTGAAAAAAAATGATAAAATAGTAGACAGAAAAATAAAAGATAAACTGCAATAACATACCACAAGAGAGCATTAACGGTATCCAATTTGACTATCCAGCTGATTTCAGGTGCAGTTTCAGTTTTTTCTTGAAGTTATATAACATGTGTTGTCACTCACTGGGAAGTGCATTGTAGCGGACAACTGAATTATATGAGAAACTTCGAGTAAAACAAGCTGTGGAGTATTTGGGAATGATTAATTTATCACGATTTTGGGTTTTAGAGTGTCTCTGTGTTTCAAATGTTGTGTATCTTTCAAATAAATAGTGAGTTTTCTTTTGAGATATCAATTTGTGAGTTGCAACAAGAAGGTGTAGTTGCTTAATTGCTTAATATAGACGGAATTGATTGTACTCGAACTGATCCAACAAAAACTTCTGAGGTAATACCATTAATCATTTGATAAAATTTAATGAATGAATGAAATGTATCATACTTTCAGCAACAGTATTAACTCCAGATAATACTTTCTATGGACAATACTTGAAGTTGAAATAAAAAACTTGGTCATCAAATTCAATATTTTTGTCCCCTTTTCATTTATAGTCACTTTTTAAATTATTTCTATAAAGTCTTGGGAGAGTAGAAGGATTGTAGATCTTTCTTTTCAATACTTTCACCCATTTTTTTCTCTTCATTTTATTCTTTGGGAACATAAATTCATTATATGAAATAACTCATCTATTAACTAATGCGCTTTCTGTTTTCTTGTGCCTTTCCGCACCATTAAAATCAGCACAAGAATGCACCATATTTAATATTCAAATATATCTGTGAAACACTTTTAAAACACACACAAACTAACCTCGATAAAAAACGGATTGTTCCTACGCGAGCTGTCAGCTAAAAAAGTTGAGACTCAATGTTGCAAAAACAAACAATGTATCCAATATGGCATACATTTTTAGTGCCGAATAAACCAATAAATTGTGATATGCGTACTTCATTTTCCTGAGAAAATGAACGATTAATTAAAATTTTCTGTAATTATTGATTCATTTTGTTAGGAATGAAGCCAGCAAACAAATAACTGTACAATAATAAGATCGCTTGAATTCAAAAATTAAGCATAAAAATGGACAATAATATTTGCCTTGATAACTGATTAGTACAAGTAAATATGATTGATTCTAAATAGAATTTAACGAGCTGTATTTCCAAATGGTTTTCGAATGTTCATGAACCTTAATAAAATAAATCAATTTTCGTATTTTTGTTAAAATAACTTCAAAATGAATGTTGAGCCTAGTTTTCTTAAGGCAGAGTGCGACAACTTACCAATAGTTGGTTTTGAAGTGATCGATGAATTTTACTTGAAAAATTTGCAATATTTTGGTACAGAAATGAAGAATGAAAAGTTGAAAGGGTAGGTGGTATATTTCATAGGTCCCTATTATATGACATTCATTTCAGACTTTGTATTTTATCGAAGGATGGAAAGTTTTGATTTAATTTTTATTTTAGCTCGGTCAAGGTGGTATCGGTAAAATTCTATCAAAAAATTACCTGAAAAAATATTTTTCGGAATGTAAACTAATGATACGTAATATGCAGCAAAATAGGCAACCGCCGAGACCTACCTTTCACAAAAAAACTTTTTTAATTAGATAATTGTAACAGTTGTTTTCACACCTGTCAAATTGAATCATCACATCTGTGATTGGATATTAAAAACCAACACACTTGGCAACTCC
>WOGN01001426.1:0-19321 GCA_015342105.1 Leptinotarsa texana
ATTTTGTAATCTTTATTTTTTTAGCTTTTATTAATATTTCAATTTTTATTCGTTTGGTTGTAGCTTGTATGTTAATTTTTTGTTTAATAAAATTGTTATTTTCGGTTAACCTCATTAATTTTGTAATTGTTTTTTTCAGAGTTTTCAAATCAATTTATATAAGATTAGACAATGGAAGTCCGAACAGATGAAATACATTGTTTCTTTAGTTCATAGAGCATCTTTTTCTCGTTTAAATAATATTTGTGCTGAACTGTTCTGTCTTCATTTTCAGGTTGCGAGAATTGTATGCATTCTAATGTATCGCGATGGGAAAATGATCAGAGATACATGTATGTATGATGATTGGATGCATTGCTTCATGGTGCAGATTTGTTTTCAAAAATATATGGTCGATGCATGTCTTTGAATTATTTTGTATTCTGGTGTACTCGTTTATTGCTGACATATGGCCGTGTTCACTCATGATGTTCAGATACTCCGTAACGTAGTCCGTGTCGTCGTTCAAAATGTCTTATATTGATATCGACTACAATTACTCATAAATCTTTTTGTTGTTGGTTTTTACGGTAGAGGAAGGAGTTTAATGAATCATTGAGCTCAAACGGGCAAGTTGATGGTGATCTGTAAATTGTGATGATTTCGAACTTGCTTCCATTAATTTGCGTTGGATGCGAATACGAAGGATTTTTTTATGTAGACCAAACAACCATCATTTTGGTTTAGATCTCTGTTGTTATATACTAATTTACATCCAGGTAGGTTCAATTAAATAAACTTTCAATTCCAGGTTTCAGTTAAAGCTATTATATCAAAAAGAAATGCAAAATTTTTTAGATAAATTCTGAGCCTATCCGGAACCAGAATCAATGTATGTTGATGCTTTTACATTGACTTGAGAAAATGATTTTTCTATGCATGCTATGCAATTGTATATGCATTCTATGCATATGCAGTTGGTAAGTACCCCGTCCACTAGATGGAGTGATATTTTTGTTGTTCGCTCCCACTTAAGACGAGGAATGGAATACTCTGAAAGAATTTAGATTTTCAATTATGGAGTATTATTAACTTTAGGTCGATGATGTCCACTATCTTGCACTGACGAGTGGCTAAGGAGCCCGAAACCGGTCAGCAAGTGTACCCGTTACAAAATTGAAGGTCAACTCTTTCAGTCGCATTGCCAATTGCATATATAAGAAATTTTCGGTGAATGTTCCTGTACTGAAACCTGTCGGATATGATCCAACGCCGTTCGTGATACTAGCCAGTGGAATAGTTGTTTTCTGATAGGCGTCAGTCCATTCAACCTACTGTGTAGGTATATCCGAGACGGGCTTGAACATATAAAGTTCATTTCTCTAGACTCATATAGAAATGTCTCACGTTGTTTGAAACATTATTTCACTTGTAATCGATTGAACACAAATGGTCAGTGGTCAGTCATTACGTTTTTGCTTTATGAAGATTTTCTTCCGACATTGTATATAATTTTCATGAATAAGTCAGGTTTTATTGAAGTATATACTTGAAAATCCCTTTCACTAGTGTCCCAAACTGCAAGAAAACGTCAAATGAGCACAAAATTTACTGCAACAATGGATAATAGTGCCACTTTTACGACTTGGTCAGCGATATCGGTTGATTTGTTCCAGGGAGATTTCCGGTATTTTATTGGTTTAAAGAAACCGTGAATAATTTGAGGGACATAAAAGATCTCAAGTGGTTATAATGAATCATCAAAAAGATACTTTCACACAGTGCTGAACGAATTCACCAAATATTTGAAAATTATTGGAAACTGGGGTTGACGCGTTTCTTAAGATCATGTCTATGTGGATACATATTAAAATCGTTCTAAAAATGAAAACCCATAGGATTATTGATGAGCATAAGAATGTGTATATTTGTGTACTGAAAATTAAACTATCTTAATGATTTTTTTTTAATAGAAAAACTAATATCGAGAACTGATATAAATGATAACGAACCAATGATTTTGAATCACCAAAAGTTTCAATTGCTCATACCATATAAATGGTATATGTGCTACTTATGGGGCACTGTCGGTCGCTGAAAATTTTTAAGAAGAAAATGTGTTAGCTGTTTTTCAGAAGTAATTTTTGTATTTTCTTCTCCAATAAACTTTTCCAATTAAATGGACCTTTTATGATTTTCAACATCTTTTAGATAATTCATGAAATTCGTCATTGAAACATGTTTGTCAATGTTATGATTTTGTAAATCATACGCAGCCCTTAATGACGATTCTTCAACACGGCTAATGCTTAGCTAATGAGTCACTGAAAATTGAATTTGTGTAATAAATTGATTATTTTATATGAACGCCATTCAAAATTCTGATTTATCCACACCTTTACACTATCATAGTATGTATACTAGGAAACTACACTAGTAACAAATAATTTCAGGTTAAGCCCATGACTTTTTGGTGCCTACTGGAGACCTTGCCTTGCTCCCATAAGCTATGTGTATCAAATGATTTTATAATCAAGGCAAACTCTCATTTTATTGAGAGTCTATTTCGTAGGGATATATTCTTTGAGACCGTTTCAGAAAAAAAATTGTTATATGTGTTGTTTTCCAATAAAAAGTGAGGATTTAGTAAGAAATTCAGCCAGCTACAGAAGATTAGTAGTCCTGAAATCTGATATGATGGGATCAGAGAAAGCAGTTAATTTTCTCCTGGCTATATGGCAGTACTATCTCTTCCCCTAGCCAAAAAAATTATTAACTTCCAAAAAGCGAAGTTGAGGGCTTGTTTAGGAATTCTAAGCTTGTATAAAATACGATGGTTGATGTGCAGAATAGCTATTCAATCTCCAATTCAAAATGAATATTAACTTTAACAATACCTTGGTGGCAGAATAATTTTGAAATATAAATATACGCCTATAGAGTTGAGTATATTCCATACAGTGATATAATTTGCTATAATAATCAGGAGATATGAAGGAAAATTGTCTTCATTATTCAAGGGTTATATCCACAAACCACAAAGTTTAATCGGTTAAAATGTGTTAAGTCCATAATTATTGAAATTTTGCTAATCAAATGAGTGGAGTGTATAATAATTTGATAAAATCCCGAGAACCTAAGTCAAGGGTTAATACCCAAATTATTATACACGGAAGCGTTTGCTTAAAAGCATAATATTTTAAATTGTAGGATGATAATAATAATAATGTTCATTTTAAAAATAAGATAAAACATTTCCATATCATAAAGGAGACCTATAAACATGAGTTTTAGAATGAAACATAGGTTCATCACTGAAGCTATAAAGCTCGTGCGTGATGGTTCATAAACAACACGATGCATCGCTTTTTCAATTACAAAATCTCATTTAGGTGTGAAATAATATGAAACAAAGTTACAATATGGTTGACAGATAAAATACTAAAATATTAATAATGAAAGTATACTATAGGACTGAGTCAATGGTCATGAACTGGTATGGTTCAGAGTTTAATAGTTGATCATAATTTGTTATTTCATAAACTATACCTCACGATTTGATCTCCACAAACTATATTTGAAAAATATATTAGGACATGCTTCGCTAACACAGTAGCTTTACCAACACTGTGCTAGCGAAACATGTCGTGATATATGTTTCAAATAAAGTTTGAGGAGATCAAATCGTAAGGTGTAGTTTATGAAATCACTATAGATCTTCATCAAGTAACTGCCGAATCAATCAGAAAATCATAATTTGTTGATTGGTCACATTTTGCCTTGAAAGTCATATTCAAGTAAATGGTCATATTAGAAATAGCTGGCTGTATTATTATCTTGACTATTGCAAAAATTAGGTTTACGAGGTCTTCAGAGGTTTTTCTACCAGTATTATTTATCCCATTCATTGTGTAAATTTTAAAAAGCTTGTGAGTATTTATGGTTTTCTGAAAATTAAGCATAATATTGAATATTTTAGGAGCCAGAAACTCCGCAGAACGTTATCCAATAGTTTTCCCACGAGTCGGTACACGATATGATATCTTCTCGATCTAGTATCATAATTGTGTTCAATAGGCACTTGACTTATTTTATTGTTGGGGATGAGAGTCAGTATTCGTTGGTAGAAAATTTGCCTTACATCAACGATATAATTTTGAAAGAAAAGCTTATCATTGGAATATCTGATTTTTTGTAGATAATCTCCGATATCAATTCTGAATTATATTAACATTAGGTAGATAATTATAAGCCACACCTCCCCAGACCAGAATTCCATATGATATTTGGGATTATACTAGTGCATATTACAATGTTTTAATATTTTTCGTACATAACAGTCTACTAGATATCTGAATTTGGTTAGTAAACCCCATAATTTATTTTTGAGGTGTTCAGTATGGAGGTTCCATCTCAAATGCTTATCAATTATTATGCCTGGATACTTTGACTGATCTTTCTCCACTATATGGGTTGGGTTTTTTGTCTGTTACCAATGGTCCTAAATTCGGCAGGTGGTTAGAATAAGAAGTAGAGGACAGATAATGCGATTTTTATTAGTTCAATGTTAATTTATTATACTTGCACTAATATCATAAATGTTTTAGGTCTCGTTCTGATTCAACCTTCAAATCTGGCGGCCAATTTTCCCTGTCGTAAAGAATAACCATGTCATCTTCCAAACTTCCTTCAGTTCTGAGGCTGTTTACATAAATGTTGAACGAAATTAGTCCTAGTACCATTCCCTGCGGTACACCATAAGTTATTGAACTCCAGCAGCTTCTGACTCCTTTAATATCAACTGATTATTTTCGATCCGATAATTAATTCTGAATTAGCTGACAAGGTGGTCCTCTTATACCACAAAAATATAATTTCTTTAATAGTCTTACGCGGCATACGGTATCAAAGACTTTCGATATATCAACAAAAAATTTTTCAAGAGCCTTATAAATATTCGATTCCAGTTTCAGTATACCGTCTTCCAATCTTCCATTCTGTACCCTTTTTTTGAATCAAAATTGGTTGTTTGAGAGGATCCCATATTTCTTTAAGAATTCTGTTATTCTAATTTTTAACATTGTTACAAATACTTTATAAAACTCTAATAATGAGCAGATGGTTTAAATTTTATATTCATTTCCGTCTTTAGGTGACTTTTTGACTTGAAATAATTTATGATATGGACAACTTCGCTTCGTGTGTGGGAAAAAGGTATAGACTGTTTTCCAAGATATCAGTATTTTTGAAACATTTTGTGGGTTGATAATGTCATTCGCATATTTTTGTTCTAGGCTACTAAAATGGACGTTGAGATTCTCTGCAATTTCTGTTTTTAATAAAATTTTCTGTCGTTTATTTCTAACGATTTTCTATGCGTCTTATTCTAGGCTTAACAATAGGATTTCTGACTGGCCACTGTCAACTAAGGAAACATCTCTATAACATGGGGCTAGTGGACACAACTCTATGCAAGATGTATGAACAGGAAGATGAAACTGTCGGGCATGTCCTATGCGAATGTCCGGAGTTATCGTCAATAAGAGAGTGTGTGTTCGGCGAGTTTAGTTCTAAAACTCTAAAACCTCTATTTGAAAAATATAATCCTTGAGAGGATGTACAATGTGTCACATGAGCCCTAAGTGTGTTGTCCTACACTCACCATTCCTACTCTACAGATACAGATATGCGTTTCATTCTTCTGGTTAGGACAACTGTGTTTCATGGCATTCCATTTGAAGAGTGGGGACACTTTTCTATAATGACATTTTTATACTTAATCTTTGCTAAGCTTATACTTTTTTTTAATCCAATTTTAAAGAGCCTATACTTATCTTTCAATATATTATTATCAGGACTTTTTCGTAACTGGATGTATAGTTTATTTTTTCCTTTGATTAGTTAGAAATGTTAGGAATTACCCAGGGATTCCTCATTTTATCCATATTTATTTTTACTTCTTCATTGTGGTTTGCAATATATCTTTGCAACATTACTTGTAAATGCCAAACTGATGTTCATTTTCACTATCAGATTTCAGAATATTGTAGTTGATGTATGTTTTGTATTTGTTGATTCTTTGAGCTTGGTATACGAGGCATATATGTTGAGATTATTTCCAGAAGAAAATAATGAAAAATGTTAAGAAAAGTTACAATTTTGGTAAATGACAATTGGTGTTTAATTGTCATTGTTCTCTTTGTTAACTTTCATTTCATCAATATGTAATGTCGGTTTTGAATTCATTTTGGACGTAGCGGGTAATTTTAAATATTATTTTCAGTAAATCGTAGACTATTTATGATATATAGATGATGTTCAGCGTCTAGGTACGGTAGATACAGTTTTTTTGAAGTACTACTTCTGTGACTGCTAATTTCAATTAGCTGCTGCGCTTGTATTTCATTTTTCACCAAACTACCCAGAGTAGTAGATCTTATATAAATGTGAGTTATTTTATTTTGAATTGTTTTCACACCATTTCTTTGGTAGCTTTGTGGGTTCATTTCTTAATTAGTGAATATTTTAACCAGATATATGAGTTCGTTTGGTTTTAGTATGGACTGCAAGTGAGAAACAATCTATCTGTAGTTATATTTTTATTTCGTTCGCTTGATGATTTTCGAAATAGTCTCACAGGGCAGGGTCATCTACTGGATGCTAACCACTTGCTATCAGGTGCATTTTTTGCACCCTTTGTGTCATGTTGTAGATACAGGATTATATATCAATATATCTGGGAAAAGGAAAAAATGGGAACGAGGATTAATAGGCTTGTATGCAATATATGCTTTTTTAAAGGTTGACATTATTTGCATTGACAATATTTATTGAATTGCAGAAAAACGTAAAAGAAATCCTTGTGATATGAATAAGTCGATTCTCATTAGAAGAGATCTCTGTGGCTGAAATCAAACTCGTGGAGAACTAAACATTACAACCGGCTCTAACCGTTACGCGTTACGCCAAAGAAGTGACTAAAAAATGGTCTGAAAGTAAGGAAACAAATAATGTGTGATAGTGAAACTAGCTATAATCATCCACTAGTAAATATTAATAAATTGTAACTACCTGTTGCCTGGCCTATAATATCTGTTTCTTCAAAGAAATATTGAGCTGATCATTTCACAGCCTGCTCCTTTCATCTCCATAATACCTCTGCTGATAATATGTGAAGTAGTTCCATATGAGTATTATTTTTCAATATTATCTGTATTCAAAGTCACCGAACTAGTTTTGTAATCATTACGTTCCGTTTCTTCATATTAAAAGCCTAATCTTTCAGTATCGACGCAATATTCCCCATAGATGTATTTTGCAAAATATGAATTATTTCCAGATTGAATTATGGATTTTCATTATATTGACTGGAATACTATTTAAAATTGTTCATCTACTTTTTGTATGGAAACACTACCAAATCGTTTGCTTTCTTTTATTTTTTTTCCAAAATTTCTTGTTACTTACTCGAAAATTTTGTGTCAACAGCTCGCGTCACAGTATCGATTTCTAAATAGTCTGTCTTATACCGAATTGTGTTCATATTGATTGGTTGAGCAGATCTAGTGCAAATAATAGCTGTAAAATACCGTGGAAGCATAGACTTCAACTCTTTCATCTTTTTTATGTATCGTGAGAAAAATCATTTGAAAAAACGCATAAATTGCATACAGCAAATAGCACAGGTAGGTGTAATCCAGCCGTACGAATATTGAAATGCTAATTAAATAAATTTAAAATGCAGTAAAGTCCAGTATTTATGCATGTGAAAACGATTCCTCCACTTGAAAGATTTATGAAACTCAAAAATTCCATTATCAAAATCTCCATTAGACTCTTGGTTAGACTCTGCAATCAGAAACAATTATGACCACGTTTACGTAAAAAAGATTTTCTAACAACCGGTATTACTGAATTCAATGTTCAATGTCGAACGATATCAAACCGATTCACTACCACTAAAGCACCGTTTACCACTGAAACAAATTTTTCAAAAGACGAATTAGTGTTATGAAACCGGATGTACCGAGTCGTGTGAAAATACCTACTTCAGTCGGTGTAATAATTTAGCGACAAGAATTTCAATACTATGTCGGAGAGCAATTTTTTTCGAAATGATTAATTTTTAATTAAAGGGAATAAGATGACACTATGAATAATGCCTACTTCGAAACTGTCAAACATACGCAAAAATGCGTATGAAAAATGAAAACCCTGAAAAAATAGTTTCTTTCAGGGTTTTCAAATCAATTTATATTAGATTGGACAATGGAAGTCCGAACTAATGAAATACACCACGAAACATTGTCAACCACCTTCAAACATACGCAAAAATGTTTCTGAACATTACAATGTAATTTTCTAGTCGATCTAAAAAGTTTTGGTTTCGATTAAGAACAAAATGGAATTCCGGGGGCAATTTCATTTTTATTTTTACCCTGAAGTATTCCTGCCACCACAAAAGCTATTTCTCCAAAGTTTTCCATTTTGTGTGTGTAAAAATTAACTTAAACACTAGACAGCTCATATGCCAGATTAACGAAGTTAGTCAAATGTGTTGTGCTAGCAATGATGTAGCTAGGTAAGTAGTTGCGCTTGATCCGTATAAAAACTTCCCAGATGGTGTATGTTGGAATTCCGGTTTTTATACTTACGTTATACTGGTATGCTAGTGTAATTGGGTTCAATGATCATCTTATCGTCTTGCATAATTTCTTGCATTATATAGAATTTCGAAATGGCAAAGCTATTAGTGAAAAAAATTAGTTTTGGGTAGTAGTAGTGAAATACTAGGTAGAAATAATAAAGATTTGACAAGTTGGCAACAGTATTTGCAATCGGGCAAATGCAAACAAGTCTTTCAAATATCAACGTTCGGGAAATGACATGTGAACGCGTTTACGTATTTTTCAAATGAGCTTTTGGTTCCGATTGCCCCGGTAATAACCTCAATTTAATAAAACGCACAGTGAAATACATGTTTCGAAACGTTTTTGGTTTATTTGCTCCTGACGATATTTTTCAAATTTTAACAAAAGCAGCAGTCTCGTGATGAAGATTTTTTAAAGGATTATTGGAAATAGTCAAATGTCATTGTTCTTACTTATTAAAAAAATATAGTTTTTTCAAAAATCTCCGAAATGAGATACGTTCTGAAAAACATTTTGGTAACCCAAATAAAAATTTAAAAAATCATTGTCGACCTTTTTCTTCACCAGTACCGTTTACATTCTATTCATTTTTCATGAATGAGTTTTACATTTGGTTAAAACGCAATAAATCTCATTAAACAATAAAACCCGACAGGATTTATATTCGTTCGTATGCAATCACTCAGAGCCCAGCCCTATAGGCAGAGAAACGTGATTGCGTAATTCAATATAAAAAGCACACTCATGCATATAATTCGTTTCTCTGTAATTTCATTGAATACAGCACAGAATGATGTAATTTTTCCGCAAACGTACCTATTTCACAAAACGTCACTCATCTCTCATATTGATTCCAGGACATGTTTATTCTTCAATGTTAAACGGCGAGCAACGGAGTGAACATGCACCTTTTTTGTTATTTATACCAAAATATATTAATTTGACGTATGAACCTGATATACGCATCATGTGGATGAACACCAAGGTGATTTATGATATTTTGCCAATAAAAATTTTGGATTGCTATGAGAAAGTCATTGAAAATGACTTTATTTATAAAAAATAAACTGTAATTTGATATCATTTAACGATCAACAGCATACTTCTTGAAGATGAATAGTTGTTTCAACTAGATTGATATAACCATGCTGTTCAAATTCTCTAGTGGAATCATTATATAACGACATTCAAAAAGTTCGAAAACAAATTTATTTAATGTGTAATACCTTACTCTTTCCCTAATCCGGAGTAAGATAACAGTACAAGTGCTACGACTAGCGTTGAATCTGCGGAGGCAAGGGCATAGGTCGTATCTTGATCTTTTATTAGAAGCTTAGTACTATGTGCTGAAAAGGGTTACCAAATCCAAGTCCTCGATTGGGCGCCATCTACAAAAGTTTATAGAAATAGGATACCCTTTTCAACACTCGTCACTGTAGGTCAACTTAGTTCCACAGGGATAGGAGACGCTTCCAGACTATCAATAATTGAATCAATAATTAATACTAGAATTGGTCCCTGAATTAACGAATCAGAGTATCAGTACATGGGGATTGAGTTTTTTCCCAATGATGGCCTCTATAGGAATATTTAACAAATACAAATACTTACCAAGGGTTTAATGCATTGAACCTTACAGCCACCCCCAGAAACCATCTTAACGCTCTTCCCAAATCCAATGTTTTGTGGTCCTTATATCAGACGATTTTGGTGGTAGATCTTTTTTACTAGTTTTTATACTAGGACGTAGGTATATTATTCTCATACGTTTTACTATGTACACTATATTTATTTTGTTTAATATCAGTTGATTACTATGCTTCACTAAGCTTGGTTATCTGCTCTTTTATATTTGCGTTTGTCTCAGATGCAAGTTCAGTTTTTATCTGAGTTTTGCCTGGCAGAACTAGAATAAAAAACTATTCTCAAAAAAAATCTAATTGATTCTACGGTTAGTAACAATTCAGTTTTAAAATAAGATTCAATATCATCTCCATTCAATTTCATATCTATAAATACCTTGAAAGTTGTAATTTACTTGGATGAATGACTATCAGAAATCAATAATAATTTTATGCACATCTAGTTGTTCTTTCTTTGAAAGCCAAGCACAGAAAATATCGTTTCAGTTTCATTCTTCCTACACAGAATCGGTATCGGTTCAAAGTTCAAACGTTCTCTCACCTAACAAAATAGACACATAAACAAAGTCTACAGATTCTAAGAATGACATAAAAATCAATGTCTCTCTCTGTGCCTCACTTCTAAATTGACATTATACTACACTGTGAAGATGAATTCCAATAGCGAACAACTTAACTCTCTGAACAAAAGAAGAATACTATTATTTGATGTCTAGTTGCATACCTAACCGTAATACGGATAAAAAAATCAAAACAAACAATATGGCATTTGAAGAGAAGTCAACTTATTTTTATTTATTTGAAAGCGCTACCAAGGACTGCTCAGAAGAATCCCAGACCTGCGACCATGTAAAATAGGAATTTAAATAATTGGTTTGTCACAATCTCCAAATCGAAATCGGAAAATAAAACCAGAGGGTATGTGATTCCAGTAATTTTGGAACCCAAAGGTATAAGATGAGACGACGGAAAACGGTCGAATGGTATGACAACCGTTAAATTGGTTGTTTGTTTACTTGTCTGAATACATTAGCAACTTGCCATCTTCCTGCTACTTTTGCGAAAACTGGTGCTACTGCCTCATTAGGAGAAAGTTCCAAACTACGGAAATATCAGAATTTCGCCCAATTACTGTTGAAACTTTTGGTGTTTTTGGCTCCGAAGCATCATCTTTCATCAATGAAATTGGAGATAAGGTAACCAATAAATCCCATGAATCAAGAGCCACATCTTTTGTCATTCAAAAAATTAGTATAGCCATCCAAAGAGGAAATACGGCTTCGTTTTTTGGCACTCTCCTTGATTCTAAAAAACTTGATAAAATTCACATGTTTTCTGAAACCAACTTCACAAAGAAAAAAAAGTAATAACAAACCACCTTATGGACTTGAAACAAAAGCAGCAGAATTCTGAAATTGTTTCCAAAGATATTTCGAATTGTCTAGTAATAAATTCTTCAGTCAAAACCTTAGGGCTAAATGGGTTGAAAATGGCAATACCTGTTTCATGAATAGCGTAATCCAATGTTTATCAAACACGAGATGGTTATTGGAATACTTCAAAAAGGCTGAATTCATGAAAGATATCAATACTAGTATTTCTAGTTTGGAGGATGCTTTAATCAAAAGGTTTGCAGAAGTTACAAGGAATTGTGGTTAGAAGATTCATTTGATAGATTAGTAAATGCAGACTCCTTAAAGAATCAGATTTAAAGTTTTGCTCCTGGATTCATAGGTGATGCCCATCAAGACGCCTAGGAGTTCCTTCGTTTTAGAAGGTTCATACGAAGACGATGATAGAATTGATGAGAAACCCAAACCGATCTTAATAGAGATTGACGAAAAACGGAGCGACGGCGGAAAAGATCAAGAGTCATGGCTCACATATTTGAGAATGCATAACTCTCAGATTGTAGATAATTTTGTTGGTCAGTCATTTCTAGGATTTCTCTCTTCATACCAGAGAGAACTAACCAATTGAGTTTTTTGTAATGCTTGTATTCGTTGACAAGAAAAGAAAACATTGGATGGGAATGAGAAACCGACGCAATTCATATGAAAAGATTCTCTCCAACGGAAAGATTTAGAGACAAATTAAATATTGTCACCGAATTTCCTCTAGAAGGATTGGATATGAGCAATATTGCACTTTCTATATCCACTTTACACTGGGACTACTAATTACAGTGGGACTACAAATTACAGTGGGACTACTAATAGCGGACATTACACAGAATACTGCCCACACCCGTATACTGGTACGTGCACAAATACGACAATTCACACATGTTACCAGTTTCACCAAAATCACGTCTGAGTGGAGAAACATAAGTCCTCTTTCATGAAAAGGATGGAATGAAATGGCACCGTTGAGATAACTGCGAGGATGTTTCTTCATGTCCCTGTACCAATGTATTTAATATTTATTTTCAAATATGTATTTGTGTATCCGATAAGTTGAATTTATATTGTTTCATTACAGTTATCTTTGTTTTCTAAATATGAAATAAAAGTAAAATGTTTTAGAAAAAATAAATACAAATGAAAGGTTTCTTTGTGTTCAGATTTTGTAGCAAATAATATAAATTGACAAGTGGAAAAACGGAACGTTACAAATGATTTCCAAATTCTGACGAGAAAGTAAGGGTACACGAGTACCATAAAATGTAGCTATATTACCAAATGAAGCATAATGATGCCAAATTTGTAAGGTTTTAACAATCTAAATGAACTGGTACAATTGCCATGAAATGTGAGCATATTACCAAATTAATTAATTTCATTTAATTAATTCAAGTTTAGGTTTCTCATGTAAAAGGGGTTTTCAATCAAGGTGATCATCAACTATTTCTGGTTATATATAATATTGATATTTCCTTTATGAAAAGCGCCTCTCAATGTTAAGATAAATCAGTAGCTAGAAACCACATTATGTGAAAATTGAATTTGTAAAACATGTAAAAATAAAGAAGGTGTGTGTGTCTTGTCAAAGCTATATGTCCGAAACAAGTGTACTCGTATACTTAAATCATAACAGTGAATTGGTGAACAGAAAGCGCATGTGTTATCTTTAAGCTAATGAAAATAGTATAGTGTACAAGTGAGAAAAACGACATATTTCTCACGAGCGAAGAAGTATGTTGGCACGAGCCGAAGGCGAGTGCCGCAAATCAAGCGAGTGAGAAATATGTCATTTTCTCACGCATTGTCCACTTTACTTTTTCTACGGTTGCGTTGTTTTCAACTATTGAAAATTAAAATACATATATAATACCTAATACTTTTATGTCATTAACTCACTTTTAAATTTCATTCAAAATAGTAATTAACAGTTATATTTCAACAATTTTGTAAAGTAATTCCTGGTAGGTCGTTTTGTTTCAACATATTTTCGGTATTTGAAATATTAGCTGCGGTCGAAGTTGAAGTTGATGGGGAAACCTACTGAGCTTCCACAGCATTTTTGTGTTCAGATTCTAATGGCGTTGGAGCCTGAATAGATTCTACTATACTTTTTGAAATTTTTATTTTGTTAGCTATGGAGTTGTCGATATAAGATTCAGCAACATTGCTGACTGTGAAATTTCTAAGAACCTTGGTATTAGTATCGGGTAATTTTATTAAAAGGGCTGAATTAAGATCTTCCATGTCATCAATTTTCAATTTTAGAAGTACATCACAACGGCATACCCCTGTAAGGCCAATAGCTAAAGCAGCTTGAAATCAAAACCAAACATTAATTTTTCGATAATATTTTGAAAATTTTAAATTCATACCATTATCAGCAAATACTTTTTTTTCATCAGGTGCATCTTTATAAAATTGTTGAATTTCTTCAGACGTTGATGTTTTTAACTGTTTTGAGGCATATTTTTCAGATTTGCCTTTTTAAAATACACGTAGTGTTACGTATTTTGATATATCAATACAATTTTCAATAATTAAGGCACTCCCCAACATCTAGTACTGAGAATAAACTGAAAAGGAACAAGAATTTACCTTGACTTCCATTTTCCAGTACATAAAATTTCTATAAGCGATTTCATATTTTTGTCTTGATGTGCTAGGTAGCAAATTATTTCAAACATCTATTGTTTTCTGAACAATTTCTGGAGGTGTATTTTCCAACTCTTTGTATTCCATTATAATCAATATTTATTAAATCTGAAATGTTTATACTATAACAATCAACAACTATTTCCGTTGGGTAACTTGACAGCAATAATTATGCGGTGCTTCGGTTTTGTTATCATGGAAACGCCGACAATGGGCTACTTGGATATTGCACGCGAATCGTCGGCGTAGCATTGTCAGCATGGAGAACGTGATATTTCTCACTGCGTGACAAATCTGTCCTTTTGTACGTATGAAAGCAATGAGAGAAGTGGAACATTGTATAGCATCCGTAGAAAAAGTTGGTCACACTTCTGATTTGAAAATCATTGGGAAGATTAGGTGGTGCACTATACCATTGCTAAAAAAAACAATTTCTCTTTTTAGATTTTTCGTTTACGAGATTTACGATTTTATTGCATCTGACGTCCTTGAATGAATCCAAAACAATCACTTTTTCCAAACACCTCACACCTTCATCATTCATCCAGACGCAAGTTAGATGAATGATGCAGCAAATCAGTGTCTCCAGGCGTTATCTCCTAAAGATGTCAACTTGGTTGAAGAACGCCCGTCGAGAAAAACTATGCAGGACTGATGTTTGCTAAAAGTGTTTTGGATTCAAGGAGCTGTATAGAGTTATGATGGAGTTATGTTTGTGAAGAGGCTGTCACGTGTTTGAGAATAAATAAATACACTGTTTCACCATTGGCTCTGCCTCTATAAATATCGCTCTAGGCAAACCAAATATGATGAAGTTCCATAGTACATTATCATTGTAACTTCAAAAATAATTCTGCAGATGTCTATACGATATTATTTTTTCCATGATTTAATTCAACGGTGAAATATTTCATCTACAGTTATATTTTCTAGAGAATATCAGCATCATATTAGCAGTGAATACTCAAAGAAACAAGAATAAGCTCAAGAATTTGATGCACATTATTGAAAATCATTGACACCTCCAAGAGTTCATCACCTGTAATCATTATATATACCTTTGCATTCATTCGACTGTACTAGCACTATTTTATAATATTATCATTCCTGAAAATTTGCAAACTTTAGAATGTTGTTAAAGGTCTTTATTCAAATTATCACTTTACCAAAAATTATAAAAAGTCCCATTCACAACTATCTCATTGCATTTCAACTAAACGCCATACTCTGCAAAGCGAAAATTGTATCAAGCAATCCGTTAGTGGATTTTTACAAGTCTCATTACTTTTTACTGCTGTTTGATTAATTGTTTATGCTAATGGCAATTTTGCGTGCGCTCAATTGCATGTTGAGCGAGTCTAAACATTTATTTCCATAGACAATTAACCAGGGATGAATTTGTCACTCGATAGCGATAAAGAACTAATTAAAATCTCAGGGAGTGATAATTATAATTCCAAATTACGACATTTAATGGTACTCAAATGGTATTAATGAGAGTTCTGATCATAATTTGGTTTTATGAACATTTCAGAATTACATTCGGTTCAAATATCATTTTTGGAATACATGAACAGAAAAAAAGAAAATCAGTATGAATCTGTAATTCTTAAGTCATAAAAAAATATCTCAAGATTCGTTGAACCACGAATTATTGATACAAAAAATGATCAATTGTTTATGATGTACGTAAACTGCAACTGATTGAACTTCTGATCTGCTGAAGTTGAAAACTTATTTTTACTTCGGGATCAGTGGCAAAATAGTAAATGAACGAAAATTATTTGTATAGCTGTCGTAGAGGATATTCCAGAGATACGATTCCTCAACTGCACATTGCGGCCTGGATGGTAATAGTATATCTGAGAGGATCAGGACAGCGTCATCTGACTGGATCGTGCATTTAGCACTCTGCAGTCAAAGAAAAGTTTGACATAGGAAACCTACTTCAAAAGTTACACGTTTCTGTTGCATCCATCTGAAGTAATTGAGACTGACTGCTGATCAAGCCCACACTAAATTCAGAAAAATGTATCAAGGTCTGCCATTTTCAGAAAAATGTATCAAGTTCTGCCATTTTCGAAGTGAATTATCCTTCACAAGGAAATTCATGTTTTGGTAGCAGGGCACTACTCACTCTGTGCCTGCTCTGCCACGGACCGGATCCGGGTTTCGGCTCCTGACAGTGTCAGCGTCTTGCTGGCTCATCCGAAGGATTATTCACCAACTATAGTATAATTGATTTTATTAAGAAGCTGTGTTGGTAGGTTTGAGACCCTTGAAGATTACGGGTCGCAGTGGAAGCTCTGAGTTTGAGTATATTTTGAGAGAATTTGAAAAGATGTTTGAACTACAGAGTGCTGAAGAGTCTTAATGCGGATAATGCTTTGTGCGTACGTAGTATTATATACATGTATGTAATGTATGTATGTATTTCTTCATCAGTTCGGGCTTCCATTATCTAATATGATATAAATTGATTTGAAATCACTGAAAGAATCCGTAAAAAATTTAAAAGGTTAGCTGAAAAAACAATTCTATTAAGCAAAAACCTGAAATTAAAATGAAATAACATACAAGCAACAATAAAAAAATTGAATTATTAACACGAGCTGAAAAAATTAGAATAATTAATTACAACAAATGAAAATATAAAATTAAAATATTCCAAACCAAGTTACTTCACGACGTTTCGATTGTTAGTATCCACAAACGTATTCGGGTGATAACTGGACTTATTGCTTCGAGATCTGACTATTTATAGGTCATTAGACTGCTTTCACCTATCCCCTCTTCCTTCTCTCCGCTTCGTTGATTTTTAGCAGGAGCTGACCGTTTTGCGGGAGTTGGCTGTGTTCCGCTTGATTAGAGGTTTCCATATGATACGTATCTCTATGCCAGCTTGGCTAAATGCGTTGTTGGACAACATATATGCGGCTTCTTTGAATTTTCTCCTAAACAAGTGTTCCTCCTTGTGGATGATTTCAGCCTGAGCCCACTTGATGATATGTTGATGAGTCCAAACTGGTTTCTCCTCGCTCTGTGTATTTCTTGTGCTAGGCAATGCGAAACTTTCAATGGCCTCTTAGTTTCACCGATGTATGATTCTCCGCACTCGCAGGATATCCGTTAAATGCACTTCTTGGGATCGCAATTTGGTGACCTGGTTTTCGTGAGGCTGCTACGAATAGTGTTTCCGGATCTGAAATAGGTTCTGATATTATAGTTGGACCCAATCCTTCTTATCCTTTCAGTAAATCATCTGATGTAGAGAAGTATGAGTACTGGTTCTGGTGGCTTCTCTTCTTTGTGGAGTTCTTGCTGTCTTCTAGCTAAATCCTGTTAAAAACATCTGTTTAAAATATGTTTTTTCGTTAACCAGCTGTCGCACCCCTACGAACGACAACCCTCAGAAGTAGAAACTTGTGCGAGCTAAGGATTAATGAGGTCTTACCTTTTAACGTGTGATTCCTAACACACACACAAACAGCGAGGAGAAACAAGCAAATCCGAAATAGCAGAACATGTTTAGGCTCATCAAGTGGGCTCAGGCTGGAATCATGAACAAGGAGGAATAGTGGTTTAGGAGAAAATTCAAAGAAACCGCAAATATGTTGTCCTACAACTCATTTAGTCCAGCTAGCGTAGAGATACGTAACATCTCTAATCAAGCGGAACACGACCAACTCCCGCCAAACGGTTAGCTCCCTATAAAAATCAATGAATGGTAGAAAAGGAAGGGGGGATAGGTGAAAGCAGTCGAATGCTTGAGAAATATATTGTATAGCGAAACACGTATCGCGGTTTTTGTGAAATTCTTTCATAGTGTATCTATATTCAATTAGTTTTGCAATATAAGTTTTTATCAAGTATCGGCTAGTTCAATTCAATTATTTTACGGCTTTATTTCTCTGTATTAGTATTTTTGGCCTATGAGAAAGCCAACACATGCACAATACAGGTTACTTCGATTCTACTCGTTGTTATAAAATTGGGTATTATTAAACAACTATTTTTACTTGCAAATGAACAGATTCAATAATGACGAATTATTCAATTCAGTTTCATCGTTCATAAGATGTTGAGAGTTTTAAATTTTGTTTATTTCCATACTCTTCGACAGGTTGAGTTACAAACCTTTCTTCTGGAAATGGATGGGAAATTCATGGTTGAACTCATGTCCCTCGGAGAGTAAATGAGTGGCATATGTGGAATTTATTTTTCCATTCTGGAACGGATTTTGAACGCTCTTCCAGTTTGATCCACATACCACACATACTACCCATACGAGAATTTATACACTCCTGATTTTTCTGAAACTGAACTTTTATCTTTGTTATCTTAATGTGCATGTCTAAGTTGTTGTTGATTTTGAAAGTAGTGTCTACACCTTTGCTGTGCAGAAAATCTGAAATATTTGTAGTGGGTTGGCCTAAGTAGGTTACGTTTCTAAAACTTTTATCATCTTCTCTTCGAATTGGGTAATATCCTACTGTTGAGAGCTGCTACCTTATGCTGATATGTTTAAGTGGACGGATTATGAATGATAATATCTGTATGTGCCGGTTTACGATAAATTAAAAATCATGTTTGTTTTTTAACTTTTGTTATTGTCAAGTCCAAACAATTTATAGAGTCATCCTGTTCCATCTCCATTTTGAATATAATAAAAGGGTGGAGGAAATTGATGAAATTCAAAAGGTTAGTCAACTGTCTTCGTTCCTGTGAAACATACTAGGATATTATCCACATATTTGTATCAATACACGAAACTTCTTACCAGTGGGTTGCGTAAAGTAGCCAAAAACAAACCTTATGAACGCAAGATGCGATGTGATACGGGATTATCAAAAATCTTTAGATGTTCATCTAATGAAATCATTGAAAGAAACAATATACGACTGTTACAAAAGCAATGAGATTGAAATTGAATACTTCCGGCAATAACATGAGCTGCTGTGACAAAACTCTTCAAAATTGGATAAAGAAACTA
>WOGN01001427.1:0-19321 GCA_015342105.1 Leptinotarsa texana
CTCCAATAAATTCAATGCATCGCCAGAACACTTAGTGACACCACTATCGTCAAACTTAAACCACTCCGTTTCGTCTTTGACCAAGGCGTAATAATGACCAAATTCAACGACAGAATCACAGGGTACAATAACTGCATGAATAGTATAATAGTGGTTGCTAGGTTGAAATGTTCATCTATTTCGAACCTTCCAAAGAGTGTCTTGCTTCCGTTAGAGGTTGAGTCTTGTTTGAAAATCATCAGTGTTATTATGAGATTGACTGGTGCCTCAGCTATACCTGTTTCCTTATGACAGTCAGTTAGTTTGGCACATGTTTGACAATACAGTCGATCATCACCTGTTGAAAATTCCATTTTCAGATGATTTAACAATAAGCTTTACACGGATTGGTTATTAGTCATATTAGAAAAAGCTAGATGAAGTTCCAGAAATTCATTAAAGTTTTCTGTACTTCTTAAACATTTACCACAAGGTAAACAAGTGAGGATTTTTTCAGCAAAAGATTCATAAACACAAGACGTGAAGGCTGTACGGAATTATTCAGTCTAGAGCGGTCAGGAGTATTGATTTTGCTATTGTTTTACTCACGAAGAGTATTCAACAAGAACCCCAAGACTCTAGAAGTAATTCGAAATTACTTCTAGATCCTCATAAAGACATTCAACCTCCTGCTGCCGGTGAAGATGTGAATCCGCAGCCGATGTCATGGAATACAAATGAAATGATGGGACAAGTATGCTGTCGTCAGCAAAGCATCATATTGGATTCTTGGTTTTTCACAATGAATCGTTCATATATTGATGATCGCTCAAGATGTTGAACCGGTTTGATATTTTGGATTTAGTAGTGTGTTATTTCTATGTCAAATTGTTTATCACGGATGTTCACCGATTCTAGGCTATCAGATATCTTGATAAAACGCCTACATATTTTTTGATCCTTCACTATTTAAAATGAATCTACGACGTGCTGCATCAGATTAAAATATTCGGTTTGCTGATGGGGGTATTGACAATGCTTTGTGACAATCGTTACCAAGTAGAGTCAATGTTATGACATATACTCGCGATAAATACCAAAAAAAGGTATTGAATAAGTATTCGACTTCGAAAATATTCAGAATCGTGAAGAATATATCTTTATGAGAAGAGATACTTTTGAAATGTCAACACATAATTTATGAAGGAGAATTGATCAATATGATCAATATGTTTATTCGTACCCTGAAAGGTCTAAAAGTAAAGTTAGTCCCTGAGAGAAACCGTGGTGAATTGAAATTAATTTTAAAAAAACTAATCAATACAGTTTATTGTATGATTTTCACCAGTTCTATTCAATTATTTAAGAAAGCCAATATCGGCTTTTTGGACTTGTGGTATTTTAAGTTACTTCTGAAGTGTTCCATTTTGAATCAAAACATTTGGTTTCTCAACTAATGTTTGAAAGAAGTGTTCCTTAGATTCGTCCGATTGAAATTTATAGTAAAAGTCAAACAATAAACTGTATTGATTAGTTTTTTTAATATGGATTTTCATCAAGTATCGGCCAGTTCTATTCAATTAGTAAGATATTCATTATGATTCAATTTTCAAGATATATGTTTTTCGTTCGAATATAACGATTTATATCTTTTGTGTGGACAAGATCGTTTTCTCCTATTTTTTTGTTTTATAGTTTAGATAATAATACCCGTTTCTCTATGGTTTGATAATGTAAATGCATAGTTCCGGACTACTTCATTGATTTTATATGATCCTATATCTGTCTGTTTCAGTGCCACAGCCTTATCTGTTATCAACGTATCTGAAGTGTTTTATTGATTATTCTTGGTGAAAATTTTGGGCCTTTGGACATTGTTGGAATTTCTTCTTTGATAAAGTTTACTCTGGTCAAATTAATGATTCAATCGCTGAATTGAATAACGGGTTTGGCTTATTCGTTATCTATAATATGTTTATGTTTCTATCTTAGTTTCTTTAGTTGACTTTTCTAATATAAAACTACCAATTCTAGACCTAATTTGTAATAAAAAACTGATGTTGAGAACGATGTTTTGCACTCTTCTTTCAGCCAGATCACTAGTGCCTTCATTATCGCCTTTTCTGCTGCTGTTGTATTTGTCATGGTTCTGATGTTGGAGTATTTTGGGCTAATTTTCCTTCTTAGGTCCTCTTGGGAAAGGCAACAATCATTACCAATGAGCCTGAAGTTACCCTTATATCAATAAAAAACAAGTTCCTGGGTGTTCTTTATCACCAAATTTGAATCTACTGATACTCAGTCTTTATTTGAGGCCACCATTAACTTCCTTCGAAAAAACTGAATATCTGTTACGGGACATAATGCAATAGTTACGATATGGTAATGAGAGTGATATTTAAAATGAAGAAAGTTACATTAACCTGAGTTGGGTTGTATTTGACACTCAATACAGTAATCCTTTCTATTCATAAGAAAACAACATAACGAGATCAAATGATTTCGAATTGGAAACCATTAACAAATAAGAGTATTTCAGATAGAAAAGTAATAAAATCTTTGGGAGTAGTATTTATCTATTTACTGAGATTACGCCAGGTTGATTATTTTATTTTCAAGTTTTCAGTTTCAAATTTTGTTACACAATCCTTCTCATTTTGTTTAGTTAATTTAGTGCCTCAGTATTACACGTTTATTTGTAATCCGCCATTTTGTACCTACGGCCATCTTGAATTTGTACCTTTTTACTATTCTACTAGTCAAGCTCATTAAGTGGAACTCTTTAAGTGAAATACGAAGTACAAATATTTTTCTCCGTGTAGCAACAGTGTTTCACCATATACTTCGAGTTTTGCTTCGTATATCTATTTCACGCGTCTATTGCCACCTTTCACTTAATAAACGAGTTGGACACTCTCCATTACTATTTTTCATCGTTTTTGCGAAGGATTCTGTCGCAAATAATACAAAGCGACAACTTACTCTGAGAATCCATTAGATCTTTGAGTGGATTACTGTAGGAGATATATTTGTTTATCTCCTACATATCCGATGTTTTGTATGTTTTATAGAAGTTTGGATTAGAAAATATATCTTGTTTTCTTTTCATGATAGGGGTCGGTCAAAAAATAAAGCTAAGTTACTGATTCAACATTTTAATATCCGATCAATTATTGACATTGACAGTTCGAAGAGAAATTGATAAATATTAGAAATACCTCTAACCTCAGTTTCTGGGATACTTATCAGCCTAGCATAGAGTCGTGAAATCAAATGATCCAAATTCCTATACTATTAGTTTCAGGTAACAGCAGTTCCAATCTTTATTTTTGAATTATTTCTAATTAATTAAATAGTCTGAAATATTTCATACTTTCACTTTCATTAACAAATTGGTTGGGATGAATAAGTAATGGAAGCAATTTCAAGTATTATTCGGAAGTTGAATTTATAGATGGTATCGTCTACATTTCGTTTCATTATCCCATAGACCGCAATGATCGATGATAGGAAACGATTTTTATAGTGAAAAATTTGGAAAGACAATGTGTTTTCCACTCTAGTTTGTTGTGAGTAATGGAGTATAATGGAGTAGATTCATTTAATGGTCTCCCACAAAAAATTAAAGATTGTGGTTCAATAAATATATTCAAAAGACGAATGAAGGATTTCTTAATGAAAATATAGTATATTTTCAATTAGAATATTTGTATTTTTTCATGTTGATATTATTTCATTTATAATGTGACAATGTATTCACTATTTCATCAGTTCGGACTTCCATTGTCTAATCTAATATAAATTGATTTGAAAACCCTGAAAAAAAAGAAAATTAATAAGATTAACCGAATATAACAATTTTATTAAACAAAAACTGAAATTACAATTTTCTTTGTTTGGTTGTAGCTTGTATGTTAATTCTTTCTAATTTCAGGTTTTTGAAAAAAATATTTTCGGTTAATCATATTAATTTCCTAATTGTTTTTTTTCGTCATAATTTTCAAATCAATTTATATAAAATTAGACAATGGAAGTCCAAACTGATGAAATACACAACGAAACATTGTCAATCACCTTCAAACAAACGATGTAATTTTGTGATTTTCAAATCCAGTGGTGCTACGACGAATCAGACATCGGATAACTGAATTTGCTCACCATTCTGCATCCCAAGTTAGAGGATACAAAAGACAGTCAACCCCGCATTTGTTTCAGCAACATCGGTTGAAAAAAATCCTTCTTCAAGTTGCCTTGTGAAAGTGGGAATTGAGATAAAAAAACCAACCATGTTAATCATTTATTTTAAAAAGATATAATCATTCATTTCAGAAAGATATAAATGGTTTTGGTACATATTTCTCGAAAATATCCACCCATTTGTAATACGAGGCATTCCTGGGATTGTGTTGAACGGTTATATTCGTATCAATATCCAAGTAATAGTACACGTCTTCGGAAACTTTTGGCCATAACACATTGTCAAACAGGTCTCTCTTTTCAGGTGTGGGATTCCTAGAAAAAGTAAGAGATAAGATTTTTTTCACTGAAGCAAATATTCGAAATTGCAGTAAATGAATTGAACAATATTTGTAAATCATACAAACCCACATTGAAATTGGCGAATGTGCTCAGCAGCCTAAATTTTTAATAAGTATAAAAGTAATAAAATGTTAACAGTGACAATACGAATATAGTACTACGAATAATAGGTAATGCATTTGTAGGACTTTTCAATAACAAATGGGATCGGCTTTCAGTGCCTTTCAACGATAAAATACAGATGGATAGTATCCATAATACTGGTGACGATATGAATATCTATGATATTCAGCTGGATTTAAGTTTCGAGTCCAAAGATATAAAACTGTCTTCTCTTAATAAGGACAGTTACAATATTATGCAATATTTTTTCAAATAACTGTTCATAGTGATGCAATAACCATTATTGAAAGTGATCTGCGTTACCAGTAGAACAATAGAGTATTAGTAAATCTGGCAGCACTGTTCGCTAGTGATATCTCTTCCACATCGGTAGTGGATTGATTCGCAATAGTTCGTAGTCTACTTACGTTGTAAAAGACTCGATTCTCCTTTGCGGCGTTGTGAATAATTATTTTATATAAATTGGTGGTGTCTTTGCTTCTGTTATGACATAACAATCATCAATGAGCGCACAATCACAAATGTCATAACCTCAATTGTCTGGCATAACCTAACAATGTGATGGAATTAGCAGATTCTTGACCTATCCTGACCTAACAAATCGAACGTCGTCAATGAGTTTAAATTGTTTGTTTTTTTTAAACGTATCGATAGTTATTCTGCTATTTTGTGCAGAAATGCGTCCAACAAATAACAAATCATGAAAGTTGGTTCTACTGAGTTGTTCTTCAATTATAAATAGGCGTCTATGGGTTCAAAGGAAAACAGTATAAAATAATTTTTGATTATTCTCAGCATTCTTTAAAAAATATAATTCTTTGGTTAAATGGTAAAGGTGGAACGAATGTCTGCATAAAATTGGTGCAGAAGTGGCTCTGGCTGAAACCGTTTCAAATAAGATCCGACGAATACTGCGTATGGCATTCTCTCAGATTTACGAAACTACTTGAAGTCTTTTTTTTGTGGTTGGGCAAAGATAGGGAGAGGGAAATATTAAGAACAGATAGTTGTTGTTTCACAGATTGATCAAAAACACCTTCCGGTTCTGGGGCAGGTGTTTTCAGTCACAGACCCAGGACAAAGATTATGTCAACCTGCCTAGGAAGCTATGAGACTGTATTTCAAGTGGAAATTCACGCTATTGAATTGTGTGTGTGTGGAAGAATCCAACCTCATTCACAAATCAATAAAAATATTCTTGGACAGTCAAGCGGCGTTGGAAGCTCCTACCGAGCAACGTCTAAGTTGGTAGCAAATTGCCAAAAATGACTCTTCTCGTTAGAAAGACTCAATAGATTGTCTCTGGTCTAGATTTCTGACCATACTGGCCTGGAAGGCAATGAGGCTGCTGACTTCCTTCTTCCTTACAAAGGATGGTGCTCCAAGCAGCTTCATCGGATCAAACTCTGTCATTGGCATGGCTTCAGGCTTTGCCAAACGAACATTGAACACCTGGATGGCAGGAAGATTAATGGACCCTTCGAAGCTTGCGGTCTTTTTTTGTGGGGTTGGGCTGAGATATGGCCATGAAAAATTATCTCCGCGAATTGCGAATTGGTTTGAAATATTCGATTTCAGAATATTATTGGATAGGAGAAAGGTGAGTCAATCAGTCTCGTCATCCTAGCCTTTTTTGCAATATTAGTTGAACATATATGAAGTTGGTTATCAATTATTCTTTTGGTTACTTTCGATAAACGAGCCTAATCTATTATTTCAGTTATAGTGTCCTGTTCTGTGGAAATTTTGTTTTTGCATTTCATTCATTGTCGTCTGAAGATGGAACATCGTTTTCGAATTAATTCACTTCATTTCGTTTTGTTTACTTCATCAAACGAACATAAGTGAATTGAAATGAATTGAAAGGTTTTTTTAAGAGTGATTAGTTTTTGGGAAAGAAAGTTTTTGGCTTTCTACTACTTCCTTCCTCACCCTTTTTTGTGTATCAAGATGGAGTAGTAGAAAACTTTCCCATGAATTGAAATATTGCTTATATTATTTTATGTGATTTTTGTTACCCGGATTTATACGAAGTAATTGGTATTAAGGAGTATTCCTTTATACGAACCTGACCAATCCGTTACATATGCTTGGCTTATTTCATTAAATTTCAGCAGACTAGAGCTTCTTTGTGAAAAACAACAAAGACTATAGTGAATTACAGTGTGACAAATAAACATACTCACAAACATTTGGCAAAGTTGGTCAATAAGGTAACATAGCGATCCAAGGTCATCATGTCAGATCTAGGAAACTCTTGATAATCATCGTAACGTGCCCAAAAATATTTCTGATCCTCAGCATGAGCAACTTTACCAACTCCTAGAAAAACATAACGAAAAAATTGCTTTGTTGAAAATATTCAAGAAATACATTTCGAAACAAAAATGGAATATTTTCAGGCAAAACTAGTTTTTGGGCAGAAAAAGGTTTTGACTTTCTCATTTTCCATCTTCATGACAAAATATGTTTGTATCTGAAAGTAATTTCAATGATTCATTTGCAAATTTTTGTAGAGAGTTTATTTCAAAGTAAATTACTTTCTTCCTTTCTTTGGAAGAAAGAAGTATAGAGATGGAGAAGTATCAGGTTTTTTCAAAATTGTTGTCCCTCTTTATGAGTCTAATTTAAATTGTAACTCATTAGATTCACTCGAAATGAACTCATTTAAATCAGTACACCTTTGTCAACGTAAAACAAGTCGATTGATTCCGTCAGCATAAAATTCGGGTGCTCGGGATTCAATGAAGTCGACGAAGGCTGATTCTGGTAATCGATGATAATGTTATCGAAGTGCTTGAAAAAATGGTAGTCGGTTGAAAGAAGGTTTGCGAAGTACGGTAAGTGAGGAAGAACTTCAACGCCTAATCCATGTGATCTACGAAGGTTATTTGTGAAACATGCGGACGGGAGTTGTCGTGGAGAAGTATCAGATCTCTTCTATTGATCAGTATCGGCTGCTGCTGACGCAATTTTCGATACATCTCATTGATTTCCTCATAATAGGACTCTACTGTGATGGTTTGACTTAGTTGCAGAAAGTTATAGCAAATCACATCAGCCGCTGACCACAATACACGTGTTTTTTCGTCTTTGGAGAGTGCCTGTCCAATTTCTGTCCTAAACTCCTCCACTTTTCCGATCTTATTCAAGAAAAGATCGTTTTGGTTGCTTAAAGCTAAGAAGAACAGACTTTAATTCCAGTTAATCGTTTAAATCGTGGGGGACCCAGTTTTCGTAATTCTACACCTTTCCGATACGTTTTAAACCATCATAAACCGCATGGGGGTTGACGGCCAGTTCTTCCGCCATCTCAAGTACGGTTTTTGATAGGTCAGTCTTCCCCAGGGTTCTCAAATCCTCATCCCGGATTACTGCAGATCGATCACTTTAGACCACATTTTCGAGGCTGCACTATTCAGAACAAAATTTTTTAAATCAACGGCGCACAGTGCCTTCATTAACTCATCAACAGTAATAAGCTGAAAAAAATCAAAAAATTCAAATTTGGAAAAAATGAATGGCATCAAAGTATAGAGTATGTAATTCTCTATCGTTCAGTGTATGATAATAATAATACGTCTTTATTCAGCATAAAATAGAAATGGAATAGACAAAAATGAAATAAAACAGTATACAGAAACGAAAACAAAAAAAACTTCCAGTATATGGTGAATAGGCGAAATATCAGCCAAGGCTGTTTTTCAACTCAACCTGGGAGAAACTATAATTATATAATATAAACACAAAAAAGGAATCAAGTCGAGTTAACAATATCAAAAAATTTGTTATTTTTTACTTTAGAATATTCGTTCTAGAAATACCAAGATAGCGAACGGATAAGAGGCTAAAGAGTTAAGTAAGTCTCCAGTCTTTTTTTAAATTTTTCAATGGTGTATTATCGAAGTTCGCAGGGTAGTTAATTATAATATTTGGATGTATTATATGAGAAACAGTAGGTGAAGATGAAAGATTTGTGTTTGAGGATGACCAGAACTCAGCTGATCCTTGTAGTAAAGCTGTTAATCGTAGAAAATGTTTTAAGCTTCTCCATTAAGTAATCAGGTTGTCGAGTTTTCAAAACTTTATGTGTGTTGGTAAGAAGGTGTAGAGTTCTATGTTTCTCAACATTTAACCATCCTGATTCTTGCATTGCTGGGGATATTAATTTTCCATTTCGGCCACGGAGAGAACTTGAAAAGTAGAGTTGGTGAGCTCTCTGTTCTTCTTAGCTCCAAACATCAATATTGCTGATTTGTCAGAAATGAGCTTGAGCTTATGGGCTGTAGAAATGTCGAAGATGGCTTGGAAATCGTTATTAATATATAAGTGAGCAGATGTAGACCCGCCAGGCGAAAAAGAGAAATATAACTGCGTGTCGTCTGCATTGTGATGTTTATTGCATTTTTTACGGACAGGTAAAAATCACAAATAAACAAGCTAAAAAGCAATGTCCCAGGGATAGATCCTTGTGGCACTCCAATCAATACCGGTAGAGGATCTGAAACAACTTCATCCACAACAACTCTTTAAGGACGATTCTTCAGATAGTTATCTGAGAGTGACATTGCTTTCCTAAAAAAACCGAAGTAGACAAGTTTGTCACACAGTATCTCATGATCTATACTGTCAAATGCCTTGCTGTTATCTAGAAGTGAAAAACAGGTCAAATTTTGTTCAGAAGAGCTGTGGTGGTACTATGCTGAGGTCTGAATCTTGATTTTACAGATATTATATATAATATGATTTTCAATGGCGTACTCATTAATCTGATTTTTCAGTATCGATTTCACTACTTTAAAGAGACACGGTAGAATTGAAATTGTTCTCACCAACTGTCAGACAGGACAGTTGGTCCTGGTAATGATAAAGTTTATGAGAAAGGTGAAGTGATTGATCAAAAAAGAGTCAATGAGATTGATCATTTCAAGGGATATCCCGTCTGAACCCAAGGTATTGTTCTTGATGCGTCTTAGGGAACTTCGCACAATCCCACTGGTGACTGAGGGGAAATGAAAGAAGTTTTCAGATTCTTCCAAATTAACATATCTATCTAATAAGGACAATTGGTGAGCAGATCTGATAGGTTGAGGTATGGAATTGAAGTGCTGGTTAATGAGATTGACGTCTTTTAATTCATCAGAAATATCTGCTTCTTTGTTGTTCTTCAGGATATCAAGCGTTCTTGAGGTATTTCAAGTTGTTTTGGAATTTTTATTTCTTAAAACAGATCGTATCGCACTACATGTATAATTTCTGAGGTACTTATAGCTATTCCAATCGGCGAGAGATAATGCTTTCTCATATTTACTCAGAGCTCGGTTTTTGAGTGCAATCATCATTTTCATATTGTAAGTTAACAAAGGTGCAGGGTTAACCAAGGTAGTTACTCTCTTTGTTTGAGAAGTGGTGTGTTTTTCGAACAGATTAAGAATGTTACCACAATATAGTAAAAGGAATCTTTATTGAGATACGCAGCAACAAAAACAGATGACAAAAATCGGACTTCAAAGATTTTTTTATCATGAAAGCATTTCTACATTTCGTATTCAAGAATCTCGCAAATACAGAAGAGCGCATTTTCCAGAGAGCATATAATATCATCCACAGCATCAAAAATCCCAGCAATTATGACTTTCTAATGATTATTACATGAACACAGTGATCTCAATCTATTCTTCAACGTAGACGTTTTATTGAATGGAATAAATGAAAATTCCCGATTTTCTATTATTTAATAGAAGTTACGTAATGAATAGACCAATATTTGTTCAACCACTTCAATAATTCTGAAGAAAATCATTTACAGAAAATATTTTGAAACGAAGTCTCACCATCAATTGACACGGTGTTATTTCCCATTAAACCATGATAAGAAAATTGATAGAAGTACACATCCGTATAGTGAGACTGCAGTTCGGCAAATTTAATGACGGCTTTTGTGAATCTGTTGTCGCTGCTATACTGAAATCGAAATGAAATTATTAAATAACGAAGATGATTTATGTTTTTCAACACAGATACATCAATCGTAACTTAATACGTACGAATATATAGAAAATCAAATATTTCCTGTTCACTCTCGGCAGAATTTATTTCTCTTCATTACTATTTTCAATAATACATTTTATACATTTATTTCAAGTTCATGGTCGAAAAGTATGGTGAAAATCGTTCGAGTGCATCGCAAAATACGATTTGAAATCGCTTCAGGTTCAAAAGAACTCGCCATCTAACATCTCCGATACAGCTGACTGGAAGTTCAAAAAGTATCACCAATTAATGAACTGATGGATGTAGCCATTACCACCACGTGTATACAAGTAAAAACATAAGAGGTTTCATTTCTCATTTTTTATGTTTATCGCTAGTTAGGTTGTTACAACCCCTACAACTGCAATGAGAAAATTGTAAGGTAGGACCGACGATAGGGGAAACAACCGTACCCAACCAAATTGTCAACATTTATTGAATAACTCTATCTAAGTAAATTCACATAATATTTCAAATATTCTCAGATGGTACTATAATGATATTCATTTTTCATTTCATACTATGAATCCTATTTCCAAATTGTAAGTCAATACTAAAGATGAAGTACCAATCTCCCATAAATCAGACGTTTAGAGAATTTCGTGTTCATAACCAAATTGTTTTTTTTAGTATGTCGAACAAAGAGGTGAGAAAATCAAAACAAGAGTTCTTCAACATGTTGAACTAATTGACAATTTCAGAAACCTACACTTTGATGATTATAACACTAAAAGTTCTTCATCTAACCACACTCCTAATTACAACCATAGTTGATATCGATTCTGATTTAGATATTTTACACGTTTGCCAAAAAGGTACTTCACCTAATTTATTTGAAATTTTTGAAATCAACTCTAGTATCAATAGCCCTAATGTTATATCTCTTCATGAACAAGTACAGTTTGATTGCCAAAAGTTTTTTGATTCTTTCAATATTAACTAAAATTCCCCTTCCTTAATCTTCCACAAACCCTTATCTTTGTAACAAGAGGGCACATATGATGTTATGGGATCTGTTTGCTCAGAACACCAATCGATATGTATGCGAGTGTTTTTCTCCTCGTGTGTTCTGTGGCTGCTGATCTCTAGTTACTGTTCCATGTCATATCAATTTTTATTTCTTTATATATTTTTGACAGTTGATTCTCATTTATTCCTTACGGATATTTTGATATTTTTTATAAGTCGTTTTCATGTACCGTTTGAAGATTTTGATGTTAATGAATGGGTATAAAGGCTTCAAGCCTTCCTTTGCAAACTATGAAGGAAGACGTGGTAGGCTTAATATGCAGTCAAACAACACCAGGGACCTATGAACCGAAAATTGCAAACGACGTGTGAAATTTGGAGCACTCTAACCTTGCATTTGAAATAGTGACTTGATGTCCATGGCCATGTTTTCGAGATGTCGAAAAACTCAAAATTGCTACTGTCAACTGATTCAATTTCCAAGCGGACAACTTATATGCAGAATGCTGGAAAACTACTTAACCAACTTTGAATGAACATGAGATAACCTCATTGGTATGAATATATGCTCAGAGAGAAAAAATAACCGTAGCCTTCATACTCATGAAGATGCATATAACTGAGGTCAGTGAATTGATAGGACACTCAAATATAACAGAAAACCAATCTCCTGAATACCGATTAGAAACAACCTGGTAACTTAAAACAACACCTACTGAAAACAGTATTTCCTCACCAGAACAATATAAATGTCTCTCGACGGACGTTTCACTAATCGAGGCAGCATCATCAGGAAAATGATTTTTCGGTCATCTCCAGATGACTGAAAGATGAATGTCATCTACCGAATTACAGTCAAGCAATTTATGGATAATTGAAAGTATGTCTAGGAGAACATAACAAATATTCAACAAAAACCGTTCATGTAACAAGACTATTGAATTGGGTTTCGGAGAATGATGCAGGGTTTTCTTTAAAAAATGGAGAAATTCAAAACCACAAGGCCAAGTTATTCAAATCATTTTCTAGAAATATCTAATCTCGGAGTCTGTGAGAATATAATACTCAATTAGTCTCTAGAAAATTAATTGTTACTTGAACTGTTTTTCCAATGTCATCCTGAAACAATCCGTTCGTATAAATTTCTCTGATACTTTCTCCAATGGTAAGTTTTTCATCTCCATCTTCAATATACATATCGTCGTCCACAATCAGCTTCGGATCTTCATCATATTTCACAGACTTTGATATCAGCGAATCGATATCTGGAACAATATGTTATGAGAACAAAACTAACTAACTGAAATTTAATTATAAATGTACTTGCTGCTATATTGATCTCTTCTTCGGAGTTTATTCCGATCAGCAGAGGAACTCTATTGATATCTCCTTTCTCGACTGTGTCATACATGACTGCAGATATTATAGCCCCTTCGTGAGGTTCCTCTATGACTGGAGCAAAAACCTGAAAGGAAATTTGTCAGTTGTAATTCAGTATGAGTGTATTTTGTAAAAGTTCTCAAATTTCGAATCTTGAATATCAATTCAGAATTCAGACACACATGAGTTTCTTGGAATTATATTATTCCCACTCTCTCCTGAAATAAAAGCATTATGGAAATTAGGCTAATACTGTTCATTTATGTTTTCAAGTAGTTCAATACCGACCTCAATGTCGACCTCTATAATTCTTCTGCTCAGTCCACGTTTGGAACTAACGAATTTTTCATCAGACTCTTTTCATCTATAAATATGAATATATTACAAAGTGTGTGAGATATCATCAAAATGTTTAAGTCATTTGAGAGACTTATTGATGCCATTATGTGTGAAGACCGTTGTGATTTATTCGCATACACCTGCGACTTGTAGAAAACACCACAAGAAAAAATCCAACGGGGTCAAATCGCACGATCTTGGTGGCCACATCACCTCCACGTGAGATGGCCATGCCCACAAATCGCCCGTGCAGGGTATCCAATGTGACATGATTCATGTGGTACGTAGCGCTGTCCTGTTGAAACTACATGTCTTTCGTGTCCAGATCCTCAAATTCGGGACGAAAGAAGATGCTAATTATCAACCTATAGTGCTTGCCTTTGACAGTGATGGCCTAGCCAACGTCTTTCTCAAAGAAATAATAATATAAATTACGTTCTTATTCTTTCATTTTTCAGTACATTCAAATGAAAATAATCTTTTGAAATATACTTGTGATGCACTGTTTGGAACCGTTGATGTAGTAATGAATATCACTGAAGTTGTTCCCCAATACCAAACCTTTATTTTAACACTTTGACACGTGTTTTGATTGCCAAGTGTTAGACATTATAGTTCATCCCTACTGTAGTCCAACAATTGTTTGGTATCATGCTTCGAAGGGTGAATAAGCGGCTTGGAGTGAGCCAATCCTGGAAGATTTTGCCACAGAAGTCCATGAATCTTCTTGCCATCCAGATATTCAATTTTTGTTTGGCAAAGCCTAAAGCGATGCCAATGACAGGTTGTGGTCTGATAACGCTGCTTGAAGAAGTACCTTCTTCTACTAGGAAGTCAGCAGCCTCATTGCCTCACAGGCCAGTATTGCCAAGCATTCAAGCGATAAACAACCCGTTAAGTCTTCCCATCGAGGAGAGTCGTTTTTGGCAATTTGCTGCTCGGTAGGAGCCAAGAGCTTTCAACGTCGCTTGACTGCCCGAGAATACTTTTATTGACTCGTGTTTGAGTTGAGTGTAGGCCAGTGTTTCTCAAAGTATGCGCCGCGGCGCCCTGGGGAACCGTGGGCCACGGGTCAGTCTCAAGGAACAACGTTTGACAACACAGATGACTGAGAGTAAAGGTAATACACCGGTACCTAATAATAGAAATCCTCTGAAAATATGATAATATCGATAATTGCAAAATGCAATCCGTTCAGATAGCCACCTATCTACTTTCATTAATCATTAATTTCGAGGCGCTGCGATAACCTTCAAAAAACATAAGGGAGCCGTGAATTCGAAAAGTTTGAGAAACACTGGTGTATGCCTAAGCAACAATGCAAAATACACCAAATTGTAGTCTACGGGTAATCGAGTTCTTGTCGATATTCAGGTGTTATTCGTTTATTGAGCCAGTGGACCCAAATATGTCAACCACATGTTCATCCATGGTGATTTATCAAAACACACTGAATAAATGACAACTAATTTGACAGATGTAGCTTCAACAAGATGGACGTTATCAATTATCATAGTTCGGAAGTCCATCACGAAGATTGCAATTATCCATGAATAACTAAGTACTGCAGGGATCTGATTAGCACTCCGTTCAATGGAATGTGATCTGTGTTACCCAATAATAAATGAAATAATTCTTTCAACTAGATTCTGAATAGCCTCTACAGTTTTTAAAATTAATAATTTTGCTGTTAGAATTACTAGTATATTCATATATTTCGCAAAATCATCTCACCGTAAATTTATCACAAGTTTTGCTGATGGCTTCAGCATCAACGCTCAACAAAAACTCTAGAAGATCTGCAGAGGACCTATTTCTGGAGAAACTGGGATTAATTTCTGCAGCAATACCGTATGCTGTTTCTACTGCATCTCTTTGGTGGGCCCATGTACAGAGAGCTGATCCACTGTTAGCTATGGCTGCTCTAAATAGTCCTGAAATAATACGACAGTTAGAGTATACAGTTTATGTTATGACGTTCATTGAATTTTTGCATTTCAAAGTAAATCTAACTGATTCACCTTTCGAACCAGGACTCAATATTTGGTATGTTACTGAGGCTGCTCCAGCACTTTGTCCCATCAAGGTCACTTTGTCAGGGTCACCTCCAAAGAACTGGATATTCTTTTGAACCCACTTCAGTGCCAGTTGTTGGTCCTTGAGGCCCATGTTTCCTGGGATTACGGTATCCCCAGTTGACAAAAATCCTGAAGAAGTTAATTCAAAAAGGATTTTTCAAAGATGGAGAAAATACGGTTCCAAATATGTTAATGACTATATAAGTTAGTACTATATTGGAGAATTCGGTATTGTCTAAGTGACACACGAGAAATGGATTTGATTCAATGTCATTTGTATTTTTCGTTTCAGAAAAAAAATTGATTTTTTTTAAACAACTTTAGCGTACAGAGTTGTATCAGAGATAGGTAGATCAGTTTTGTAGATATAATTGCACAAAATTTCAATGAATTCGTATTTTCACACTGCAGCCAAATCGTCAATAATTCTTCGATAAGGATCACCTGGTGCTGGAATTGTCTTAGAATTATCCAGAAATATATTCCAAAGTATCAACAATACGTTAACTAAGCGACCAATCGAAGTATTCCAGCATAATCAATTCTTCTGCACATCAGAAATGTGATGTGTGTTTCAACAATCAAATTTGATGTCACCAATGAAAACAGTTCATCCTAGTTTTGATCTTCGCTTGATAATTACCTGGTTACGAAACGAGCACTTGTCCCAATCACCAATCATCACCATTTCTTTTTTGTGATGCAGTCTTTGGAACTTTTGGTGAAATGATGAATATTACTGGAGTTTCAACCTAATACCAAACCGTCATTTTTAAAACTTCGACACATGTTTCAACCACCAAATGATCATCTCCAAGAGGAAAATCAAACTGTTTGATTTTTCTGTTGAAGATGATTTCTTGGTGATTGAAACACGTGTTGAGGTGTTGAGAACACTAGTATTCCACTAGTATTCCACTAATATTCACCTTTTTTTTTCGTTCAGTGAAAGTGCTTATTTTGGAATTATTCTTTGCCAGAGGTTCAATTTTCACTTTTCACCAACTCGGTTCTTAAATCAATCGATCGATCATGCTTTATTATCCAAGAAATCCTTATTGACAAAGCTGGTGAAACTTCATAAAGTCAACAATGTTAAAGTTTTTTAAAAAATATCAGAATTATGATATACAAAGAACAATCGTTATAGGGTTAAAAATATACATAAATGAATACACATAAATAAAACAATATATAAAACATAACAGATAATAAATGAATGAATCATTAGAAATATGTAAGCATCTGAAATACTAAGAGTTGAAACACATCATTGTAATATTCCCGTAAGTCATAGTAGGCTTTTTGCAGAAGTACTCCTTCAACTGATTGTCTGAATGTTTTCAAATTTGTAATTGTCCTATAGTACATTGAAAGATGGTTGTATATTTTCTTGCTCACATATATCAGAGAAAATTTTGTGATTGCTGATTTTGGGATTGGCAAGGAAAAATTCCAACTTCCTCCTGTGTGATAACGTCATTATCAGCTGCTGAGTTGGAGTATTTTTTGTGAATCAGGCAAACTGTTTGTAAAAGGAACAAACAAGGTACAGTAAGAATTTTGTGACAAATGAAAAGTGGCTTGCAGTGATCTTGTGATTTTGCCTTACATATGTATCTGACAGCCCTTTTTTGTAAAACGAATACTGAACTCAGTTGCTGACTACAAAAACCCCAAAAGGCAAGTGAATAATTTTTCTTATTTTGAAGACTATTTATTTCACCGTATTATTTATGAGAATGTGGCGAATTGTCACTGTGATTTTGATTGAACTTTTTATATCGGAAAAAGAATGAACCCACCAGAGAGAGTTGACCTTCTAGCGGTTGATCGAAAAAGTTTTGTGAATATCAATTGATGCTTTTCTATAAGTTATCCTGAAGACTGATTGACTCTAGAAAATTCTGGAACAATCAAAACATTCTGGGATATTCGAAAGCATTCTACAGCAATCCAAAACATCTCGGAACTACTGGTATATGTGGAAACATTTTGGAAAATCCCGGGAACGATCAAGGGAAATAGTAACTCTTCATTCCCATTTGTGAAGAAGTTCACCGTTTTCACTCAAAAGACCTGGTTTGAGTTTTCCAACAACTTTGGTATCTCCTTCCATATAACGGCTTGTGAAAAGCATGCTGATTGTTTTTGGATACATTTGAGATAGTTATACAAAATATAATTATAGATATTAGAATGGATCTTATTTTCATGAGAATATGAGCCTTTGGAGTTTTTGAAATGCTCGATAAGGTGGAAATTATCACTATCAACTCTTCATGTGTCAACAACACTACTTTTAATTTGTGAAATTCAGAAACTGATGATAAAATATCAACAAAATATTACAAAACTCCAGGATCTGTCCTCCGTTTCCTAAAGTACTGACATGATAAGGCATCAAAAAACACGAAATGATGTGGAAATAATTGAATCTAATTGTACATCATTTTCATCAGTGAAAATACAAAAAATCATCATTATCAACTCACCAAATGGACCCACACGATAGTTGAAGGTCACCATTAGAACTCCCTTCTCTATCACAAAAACTGGGTCCTTATGTCCGTATGGCGCATGTCCGTGAACGAATGTTCCGCCATATATGAACATTATAACGGGAAGTTTTGTATTATTCGTCGGTTCCTTCAACAAGAAATTGTGTTCATCAATTTTCTCAAATAAGATATCAATATGAATCTTTCAGTTTTTTAGTGGACTCAGCTTACATAAGCTACTTTTGAAATTTTTGACGATTTCACAGATGGATTCTTCGTAAAAGAAGATAACCGTGTTTATTCACTCTTAAACTGTTGAATCTTGAAATGCAATCGTGGTTGAGTGTAGCTTACTTTTCAGTAGCTTCAATTTTGAGTATGTGGTAGAACTGACCGATCTTGATGAAAATCTAATACGTATTGAAATCACACTTTGTGAAATTTCAACTCAGTAGTTTACAACACCGTGAACACGTGTTTTACTATACAATATTTTTTCGGCATGTTCATACTGTCTACAGTACACATGATCAGTAATTTATATAACATTCTAAAGTATGTGATTTCCTACCTTCTCAATAACAAATACTTTTTCTTGAGTTTAGGTATAGACTAATTGAAAATGTATGAATAATAAGGAAGCTTCACCAGGTTAGGTTGGAATAGGTTCAAAATGAGTGGGTCAATTCGACCCTCCACCGCAACCCCCAAAAGTTTATTGTGGCTCACATCTATTCACACACTCGACCAAATAAACCCAGCTTCTTAACGAAGCCGATTAGTTTGTATGGTGAGTAGTATTTTAGGTCAGATGGTAAGAGTACGACTCTGCCAAACTCTGAAAACCTGATTCGGACCCCAGCGAGATAGGCACAAAGTATATGCTCTGCTGTTTCATCATTTTCCGAACAGAGGTGACAACACTGTCTTCCGACAGTCCGAATCTCTGCCTATGATGATCAAATTGACAGTGGTCGGTAAAAAAGCTTGTTAGACATCGTAGTTCATCCCTACTATCCAACAACTGTTTGGTATCAAGCTTCGAAGGGTGGATGAATGCCTTTGAGTGAGCTTATCCTGAAAGATTCTGCCAGAAGTCCATGAATCTTCTTGCCATCCAGGTATTCAATGTTTGTTTGGCAAAGAATAAAGTGATGCTAGTGACAGGTTCTGGTTTGATGTAGCTACTTGCAGCACCCTCTTTTGCAAGGGAATCAGCAGCCTCATTGTAGGCTAGTATGACCATGTGTACAGACCAGAGACAATCTGTTAAGACTTCCTTGAGACCTGAGAGTCGTTTTTGGCAATTTGCTACCAATTTAGACGTTGCTTGGTAGGAGCCAAGAGCTTCCAACGCCACTTGACTGTCCGAGAATATTT
>WOGN01001428.1:0-19320 GCA_015342105.1 Leptinotarsa texana
ATCACAATCCATTGGGATTTTCATTGAAAAAGTAAGGTCCTATGATGCGGCCATTGACCAATCCACACCATCCACTGTATATCTCGTTTTGGTCTTTGTCTTTTCCTTTTTCATAGTTGTTTATTTTTTGTGTTATCTTCGTGTTTGGCTTGTACGTGATGTTGATGTTCAGTGGTTTGAAGACGTTCGTTAGTTTTTTGGTTTGTTGTCCTATGTACGTAAATGGTGTCCATCGTTGTGTAGACAACAAGACCCAACATTCAGTATATTGAACAAATCGATACACATACCTAGAGAACATCTAACACAAAGAATTGTACCCGACGCAATACAAATACAGGCAAATTTACCTGAAATACCTGAGTTAAGACGATCAAACCGTATAAAGAGACAGACGACAAGTTCAGTTTGAAGAGTGCCAAGAAGATATAAAGCTGGGCCCTCTTCAACACAGACATCACATTCCACAGCATACTCTTTCTTGTCAAGGGGTAGTGAGTTAAGTCTTGTATGCCCGATTCTAAGACGAGCAAGAATGACTTGATGGTGTCTTTTTTGGGTCAATTGGTAGTTCTGGGAGCGTATGTCGGGATTCATCCCTCATAATTTATTTGTTTTCATGTCCGTCCATTTTTCTATTCAAGTGTGTGTTAGTAGTTTCCTTATCGTATTGTCATATAGTTCAATATATTTTAGATCATGCATTAGCTTGGTTGACTCTTCTTTAATACGAATGAACAGTGTTTTAGCTTGGGTATAGCTGTCTGATTTCATGAATTGCGTTGAGAGAATCGGTGATAATAACAGAGTTACGTTCCTGTCGTTCACAGTGTGCAACAGCTTGGGCTATCTATAGCGTACAACTCAACCTACAGATTGGCAGCAGACGATGAACATTTTTCCTATATCTTGTGACGACGGCTGCACCCACACACTTAGGAGATTTCGAAGCATAAGTGTATGGGTGGGAAAGCTTTCTGAATAAGACAGAAGTCGAAACTCTTCTGATTTTTGTCAAGTATTTCAGCCACTGGAACGTTGAGATGAGTATTATTTTATTCTTTAAATATTTGTTTGATAGGCAAAATTATTGAATAAAACAAGTTACTGATATAGCATTGTTCTTTGTGGAAAATATTTTGAATTTACGCAGTGAACGGGGTAAATAGAAAAGTTTGCTCTATCTACGCTTTTATATAGTTCTTCATTATAAGATTTATATTTTTCGGGTCGTGGATGGCAAAAATATCCAAAGAAGGTCGATACAATTTTTTTGTTGTTATCAATCAACAATATGAATTATGAGCATAAGCAAAATAGCCTATTGAAAAAATCATTCGTGAAGAAATAGGGAAGATAAACATAAAAATTCTTATTTCCAGCATTCTGTTTCTTTCGAATTCGAACGCTGTGATATTATTTCTTTCAGATCTCTATTTGACTTATATTACAGTCATTTCATCTGGGAGTTTTTTTTATGAATTTTTGTTGTCTTTTTGCCTTTCTCATGCACAATAGCTCGCTCAGGCGTGGTCATAAAAAATATTTTCAGTTCAGAAAAAAAAAAGTTGATTTCAAAGCCAAAGCTACCTGTGAGTCATCATGCTATCAATTGAATTCCAGAAAATTTAATTATATTGGTTTGTGAATAAAGTTCCCCTATATCGGCTGCTTCTCTTCAAAAACACCCGGTACAATATTTTAACGTCAACGTGAATCAGCTATATATTCACATGAAATATTCATTTGAAATCTCGAATGTGATCTTCTAATTAATATCTGTTTATCATTATGAGCAAACGTGACGACAACCGTTTGTGACCAAGTTTCTTTCGACCTTGCAACCGGCTTCCTCATCATTCTGATCAGAAATACGATAAGACATGCATGAAATATCTAAATATTCAATATTTTATCACGGCTCGACAATCAATAATAATGTGATACAGTTCAAATAGTCAATAACCTGGATTATTGTCGTATGATGCACTGTTTGGAACCTTTGGTGTAGTAATTAATATTACTGTAGTTTTCTTCCAACACCAAAACGTTATTTCTACACATCGGCATGTGTTTCGATCACCAAGTGATCATCTTCAAGATGATGATGATATTGTACTTCATTTTATTTTTCAATTTTTTTTGTCGATATCTTCTGTTGATAATTTCTCTTCGATCACTTCATTTACGCCGAAGTTGCTACTTCCATTCTTCAATCATCTCAACATTTATAGAATTTTTTTCTTTCAGGTCCAGAGATTCATCAAATCAAATATCGTTATTCAGATGCATTTGTATTCATCTGACTTCAACAACAGCCTTCCACATTTTGAGAAATTGACTTTTCATCAACATTCATTTACCGAAATTAATACAGTTTGATGAAGCGAACAAAATAATTCATGAACCGCATTCACTAGTACAGGAAAGTGAAATAATGGACTAAATATCATCCGTACCATTGTCTGGAATAGTTAATCCTGTACTGTAGGTATTAATGGTTAATAATTATTCGAGTCACTTGTGTTGTGCAGAGATGATAGTTGTCGAAAATTTGAAGGTTACTCATTTCGCTTTAAGAAAATGTTCCATTGAAATTTCAACCAATTTCAACATTTCCAATCGTTGTTTCTTCTTTCAGCGGTAATACTGAAATGAATTATAGAAAATCCTCTTTCAGTAGAGTATACAGTTGAAAAATATGGAATATTCAGAAAAAACTGCCAATATAGAGTTGATACTGGTAGTATATTATGACTGTATCTTTCCAAATTGATTATTCATATGTGGTAGATACTCTTATATTGTCATATCAAATTAGAAACGTATGCGTGGATTTTCTATAATGAACCTCAATGATAATTTTCCGTGATTAAAGCTAGAATTATTTTTTTAATGTTACTTGAAGAAATCACTTGTTCGTAATTTTGAAGCCGTATTCATTGATAGCTCACGAATAGTTATGGTTCATTTCTCATCAGTATATTTCAATAGCAGGATATACGTTCACCTTCCCATGCACCATCATTGAAGTTTTAGATGATATCGGACACAATTAGATTCATTAGGAAAATCAAAAACTTAAAAAAAGAACATACCTTCCTATATAAGGGATGCAAAAATATATGGAAAAGAAAATTTTTGGCTTTCTACTACTCAATCTTAATATAGAGAAATGTGGGAATCTTCCAAAGAAAGGAAGGAAGTAATCAACTTTGAAAGAAGTAACTGTATACATAGATGTGTAGATTATGCAAAGAAGTAATTTTCAGACACAAATCTGGAATAAAAAGCCTTCCTGAAAAAGCTAACTTCATATAAATATTGAATTACACGAAAGAAAAATTCTTCCCAAACAACTACTTTCATATGAACTCTGAATTATACAGGAAACACTTTTTTCTACTCAGTTTGTGTTCCAAACATTCGTTACGGTATCATTCGTTACAGATATCATTCACAGGGTTTCCACTCTATATACCGAATGAAAATAAAAATTTCACATTGTCATGCTCAAGTCATCGATGTTTCGCCCTAAGACACTCGCCTTAGGGCTCTTCAGTACAAATCTGGATAACATTATGAGAAAAAACATACATTTCATTCAAAAAGTGAAAGTAGCTGTTTCAGAAAGGCTTTTCCTTCCAGATTTTTGTCTGAAAATTACTCATTTGCATAATATCCATATCTATGTATACAGTTACTTTCTTTCTTTGGAAGATTTCCACATTTTTCTATATCAATAAAGAGTAGTAGAAAGCCAACAACTTTCAGTCCCAAAAATTAGTCACTCCAAAAAATATAGCACGTTTCAAATTAAACTTTTAGTTTATGTTTTCAACGTTGTCCATGTTTCTCTGAAAATCAGAGTTTAGATGCACAATCTCGAAATAACTCCTGTATAAGCTCAATACAATGTGAAAATGTTAATTTTCAGCTGCGACGTGGAATGTTTTTTTAATGATACATTTTGACAATAATAACGTGTCTAGTTCACAGTAGATATGCAAGAATTTTGAGAAGAGATCGTGGTAAAGTGAATTCCGTGTTCCACGTGTCACATTCATTCGGATATGTAATATAATTCTTCATGTACACTTCCGCTATTTCATTTCTACGTTTCATGATATAGGGGAGACCGAATACAAAAGTAGCACTTTGTATTTTTACCTTGATTTCTGGCTGGGTGTTACTGTTGTCATTAACCTATCATAATCAAGTATAAATTCAGTTTTTTTTCCACCTGAATCATTATATCACGGTATGTTTCTTATGAATAACATAAATTTGAAAAAATCGTCAGTTGTTACTTTGAACCATGTAGGCAGGTCGAAAGCAACATGTTTCAGATCGAAAGTAGCAAGACCAGGGAGTTTGTAATTGATACAATATCATATTTTCATAAACTACACGTTACGATTTGATATCCACAAACTTTATTTGAAAAATATATCACGAGATGTTTCGCTAACACATTAGCTTCTTGAACATTGATTTGAGTCACTGAAATAAAATTTGTGGAGATCAAATCGTGAGGCCGAATCAATCAGAAAAAAATACAATATTATACATGGTAAATCAAATAATTATCCATTTGTAGACGTAACATAAATCAACTCCTCTATTATAAATGATCAAAATTATATATTTCAAGACAAAGAATCAATAAAATCAATGATCATTCTTTTATAATTCAGTCATTATTCTCTTACTCAGAATCGCAATTATGGCGCAAATAATTCTTATCGTCTCCCACGAATTCCACATGGGACCACATTTTTGATTCGAAACATTGTATTCATTGTTCATTTGGTCGACTATTGCCAAAAGGTTATAAAAAGACAAGACAGAAGCATCTTCGTCGACAAATTAATTTTTTTTATTTTGATGTCTTTTTGTCTTTTTTCCTTTTGACTTTTCTTTTGCAGATATCAATTTTCTCTTATCTTCTCCAGCATCAGTTTTCAGTACCATTTTCTTGACTTCATTTCGTTGTTGGCGTCCTTGTCCAATTATGTCTTTTCCGAAGTGGCCGTCATAATTGCAGTCCTACATTTTTAACGAACTCTATTTATTTCAGTCTTTGGACTCACTTGTGGTAAAGGTCTAAGATCTTTAGGTGAGAAATCAAGCGGCTAGGTAGAATTTACATGTTGTAGCTCGGAAGATCCTGTCACTGGTGATTTGAAAATTGGATCAAAAATTTAGTCAGCTAACGGAGGATCACTGTCAGCAGAGATCGAGTCCGGTATATTTTGAACAGCCGGTGGTTGGGTATTATTGTTTGACAAGTCATTGCTATCTGTACGGTGAACAGTTTGGTCAATTGATGTTAAAAGTTCACCAAGTGGAGTACTTGGATCAACTTGAATGTATGACGTTGAGTCAGAACTAGTGAACACATCATTTGGTGAAATTTGTCCGTTAACTTGTAATGGCCGGTCAGTCACAGATAATGGCCCGTAGTCAACAACAGTAAATATATTCCTATGAAAGATACTCATACTGGTATAGGTGAATCCAGCTATTCCATTTCTATCAGTGACAATAAGAGGAAATGCTTTTCTTACAATCCCAGGAATGTAATGAATAGTCATCGTTCGATCATGATGATTTCGCATCCAGTTGTCTGTAGTCGTATTTATCATTTTCTTAAATAACTGAAATACTACTTTATCCAAAGGCCGAAGTTTGTGTGTGCAATGGGGTGGAAACGATAGCAGTATTATTCCATTTTCTTGACAAAAATCTGTAGCTTGGATTGAGCAACAGTTACTAATCTTCAACGCTCTGCTGAGGTTACTGATACTACCTATTTGATTCTTTTTCAAGCTACAATTCTGCTAGAGTTTTGGACAGGGGTCACTACTGTCTCGTCCATATTTCAGATATCTTACCCTCCCCTTTTATTCACTTTTAATCGCTAACCCGTATGCCAGTTCACGTACTTTAGATGGAGAATGAAATACACTGCAGACCACATAGTCGCGTAGACTGCTTTTCTCATTATTAGGTAAAACTTGGTTGACGCAATGCTAGCCCATACCATCGCTAGTATTTCCTGCATTCAGTTTGTTTTATAAATCTGTATAATGTTACATGACAAATATATTTTTGCCAGGCCATTTTTGCACCATCTTTGGAATGCTCTTCAGTCGCTTTCAGTAGTTCTTATGCGATGTCGCGTCACTCCGTTGAAGTGAACACACACACAAAAATATATATATAGTAGATTATTGAATATTACGAGGACAAAAGTAACACGTTATTCAGAAAAATTGCTGGAACATTTGGTCAATGCAGGGTTGTACAACGGAGATCATATATTCAGGCAATGTTTTGCAGTTTCTAGAAAACTATAGGAAAGTTATGATGATATTTATTCAGAGGAATAAAGACAAATATTCGAACTTGGGACTTTACAGTAATTTATGTATAATTGATGAAAATAGTGCAACAACTTTTTGCGGCGGTCGGTAGCCAGACGGTTCAACGTGGGTGCTTTATTCACTCACTCGAATTGACTGTCGTGTTGGTCTGTGGTTCAAGCCCCAGTCTGAACGATTAATTTTCACTTGCTATCGTCCAACCCGCGTTAAGAATCACACGTTAAAAATTAAGACCTCGTTAATCCTAAGATCATACAAGTTTCGACTTCTGAGGGTTGTCGTTCGTAGAAGTGCGACAGCTGGTTAACGGAAAACAGATTTTAAGTATACCTGATAATTTACTTTTGTTCGTCTTTACAGGATGAATTAGACTACAAAGTGGACCAAAACCAAAAAATAATATTCTGTCCAAACAATTATTGATTGTTAGAAGCAAATGCAATATCGGAAATCATAATTGAATATTGCAGTTGGTTTTCCTAACGGTCATATCAGATTTGTTATTAGCTAACTAAGATAGACTTATTTCGCAAACGAATAACTTTACCCCTACCCTCGTTACTTTTCATAACAATTACCGATAATTCATCAAATTTCCAAACAGCCACGAAGTATACAGGGGGCAATTTGAAAACTTCCCACCCTCAATATCTTCCTTTCACTAAACAGTATAGAAATCGAAAGAACAAGTAGATTTCATTAGCAAAGGTGACAAGGACTATTTCAAGCCCTCGTGGTTTAACCCCCTAGGACGGGTAGACGTTACTCTTAGAATTTCAAATGTGAAAAGGAGTCAAGGGGCACATCATTTTGATTGTCGTTCAATTCTGCTTCAAATGGTACCCGAAATATTTATTTTGCTTTTTTCGAAAAACAGCGTTTTGAACTAAAATAAATAATTATAACTATGCGTATACTGACTTGCCTGGCAAGAGTATTAGGTGGTAACTCTTACAACCATTTTTTAGGGGTAATATTAGACTGATAGTAAAACATACAAGACAGTGAAGTTTCGTTTTGCAAATGATGAAATTTCGATTCTCATCGCAGAAAGTGTTCAGGTAACCTTTCTTTTTTGCTACTTCTGCTGGAGAAAGTTTCTCTTTTCAGTGAAGAAACGTCTTGTTCATTTTTCAGATATTCTCGTTCACTACTCATTTTTTCAGCTATATATTCGAATGATCGTTTGGATATTTGAAAGGAGTTGTTTCAGTTATTGGACAATTTTTGGATCGATTTTCATGTGATTCTCGAGGAGAATCGGAGAAAATAAAAAATCATCCCAACCGCACAATTGAATTGTAGTAATTTTTATGAAATATATTAGAAAAAGACAACTTGCATTCCATTCAAGAAAGAAACGATCGAAAAAAGTGGTTCATATAACGTAACACTTTTACTGTAAACCTTTTTTCCATACGATAAACTATCATATTCAATACTCATTATGTAATCCTACTTTAATTCCTACTATAATTCGTTACTATTCATATTCAACAGAAAAATTGAAATTTGTAGATTTGGACATGATGCACGAAAGATGAAACAAAATACTATATGACTTTATTATAATCGTTATATGTAATCCACTTTTCATAGTGTTCATGTCTTACATACTGTATAATTTTATAATTCATAGTTACAAAAAACAGATTTTTCTAATCTGTCAAGAGTATTTTCCCCTTGTCATAACATTTTCAAATTTCCTTTCTTATCTCCAAATTCAATTATAGCTTATTTACAATTACTGGATTCAATAATGAGAAAATGCTTCCTGTAAATCCTCCAAGAGTTTGCATTATGAGAAACCCAAGTTCTGCCTGATCTCCAATCAAACTGTAAATAGAAAAATATTTCAGGTTGTAACATTTATGTATCTTAGAGTATAAATGTAACATTATATGGGAAGTTGCTAGAGTCTCGAGTGAAAATAAATTCAGTATATTGAGGTATACATCAATCACATAATTCTGTTATTGAAATGTGGAACGAAGAATTCTGACATCAAGTAATTCTAACACAGAACTTGTACCTAAGCACCAGAAATGTAATAATCTTCTTGATACAAGTTTCACAAATTAACCAAGTTGACGTCATCAGAACTCAGTTCAAATTCATCAAATTCCTCGTATCATTACGTCTGGGTATCTCATAATGGTTCTACAATCAGAGTGAAAATAAATTATATATCAGGAAAGGAGTCGTATTTCGTGTGAAATAAAATTTATTTTTAAATTGCAAAGCGCTTCCGGCTTCTACGCCATCATCAGTGCGATACCTGCAAGTAAGTAATGTTCAATGATATTTATTTTATTTCAATTTAAACTTCAAATTCTTTCAATATTGTAGAATTACTTATTCGTCAAGTATATACAAGAAGATCCTGCTATCTTAAGGTACAACAACTTTAGTAAACACCACTCTGAGTGGACATGAACATGAACATCATAATAAGCAAACATAACCATAAGCACTATTCAAACTTAAATACTCATACTTTATGCAAATGTTTGCTTATTGTGATGTTCATGTACATTTCCACTCAGAGTGGTGTTTACTGAAGTTGTTGTACCTTAAGACAGCAGGATCTTCTTGTATATACTTGACGAGTGAGTAGTTCTACACTATCAAGAAAAATTAAAGTTCAATCTAAAGTTAAAAGAAAATAAATATCATTGAATATCAATTACTTGCACGTATCGCTTTGATGATAGCGTAACAGCCGAAAGCGCTTTGTAATTTAAAAATGAATTTTTTTTACACGAAATACGAGTCCTTTTCTGATTTATCAGTCACGTGTAAACAGTTTTAACAAATCTCATCAAAATAAATTATAACTTTCGAATAAAATGAATTCGAAGTATCTGATAGTATGGGACATAATTTACATATTTGTCTTTTGTCATAAAAATTGAGTAGTAGTTTCAAGGCCATGGTTCAATGATTGTCAGTGGTGTCCTAGGAGTAGTATGTCTGTGGGTATTCTAGGCCACTGAACCTAGAAACCCCGTACTATTGTAACTGGCCTGAAATGCCATACTGTCTTCCCACTCCGAATAATTAATAAAGCTTTCATTTCTCGAAATCAAATGAAAATCATGTATATTTTAAAGTTTGCTTTGCACTAACGACAGAATTCGTTTGATGATGCCCGAGTTTGGAGAGCAATGAAAACACTCATCAACATGCATGCACAGAAAAAGTCATGAAGTCCATACAAGATACATTGTATACTCTACACTGTATAGATTAAAAGTCCAACTGAAAAATCTGTTGTAGTTAAACGCGTATTGGAAATAAATTCTATACTGTGGTAGTTTGTAAGCATTTCGATGGTTGAATGTTATTGATTTTCACAAAGTAACCTATCAAAGTTTTCAAAACTTTTTTTGAGCAGACAGATTGTCCGTTCCTAGTTGGTAACTGTTAGTATTGACGTTGTTCGTGAAAATTAGTGCACTTTATGTTGACAATAATGTCATCACAGACATGTCATGCAGCCAAGCTAAACACACTATTGTTATCATAGCACCACCTGTTTCGATATCTCGTGGAATACTAACGAATCGGGTTCTCAGACAGGTCGACTGCGATTTGATTCCTAACACATTGTCAAATCGTATGGCGTATCTAGACCAAGCAGGCATCGTATGAGATGACTGCTAGATTACAAAAATTGTCCATTATTGTGAAATTCAAAATTTGAACATAACAATATGTACAAATTCAGAGAACAACCTAGCAGAAGAGGAAGAATAGTTATAGATTATTTTATAATCAACATAGATAACTGAACATATTCAAAACACACGGAGGTGATAAGGTACGCGGAGATTGACGGTGACAACTATTTGCCATCATCAGAAAAGTACAGTTGTGAAGTTTTGTCCAAAAAACAGAAACTGCCTGAATTGAAAAACTTACAAACAATTAGCATACATGTACTTCATCGGAAATATTCGACAAAGCGATTGAAACTCGTCTCAAAGCACATTTTGAAGTATTTTCTTCACAACCGAATATAAAATCGAGATTTACTTAAGGTTTCAGTTGTACAACTGCGCTTCAACACATCATAAATGATACATTCAGGGCAACAAACTAGGGAAATTGCACGATCTTGATTTATTGGATTTTAATCGGGCCACTGATGCTATCAATTTTGATTCATTGTTGGAAATATAGAGCCAGACAGGTCTTTCGAATAATGTTATTCATTCAATCGATTTTTTCTAAGGTGGCCATTGGAATTGAGCATAGATAATTGTGGAACGCAATATGTCAGTCTATTTTATTATGTTTATGCACTACATTTGATGAAATGTTTTTAAACAGCTCTATCGAGGGAATCCAAATATATCGAGATCTAAGAGCATTTATTGAAACATCGCCAAATCACTGCCTTATCATTAATAAAAACAAATTTGAAGCAATTTTGTTTGGGACATGAACTAAGCGAGACCTAGTGAGGAAATCTATCGATATACGAAAATATGTTAAATCAGCGTATTAAAATTGTGGATGTGGTATTGTGGTATTGTACTTGATGCTGAATTTGAATTTGGAAGGCATATTAATAAACTGTTGTATCGGTCATATTTCATGTTGAAAAGTATTCACAGTCGAAGGCATGTTCTTCCATTGAAAATGAAAGATATACTATGCAGAGCTTTTTTAGATGTGCTATGTATAATTCATTTCTTACTAACGAATATAAGCTGAGAATTCAAAAAGTGCAGAATTCGTATTTCCAATCGTGTTTTCAACTATGACATCAGGAAACGACACCGAATTCCGCATGAACTTCATAATATTGCCTAGTTGAATATGAAGAGAAAGAAAATTTTGCATGTTGCAACATTTTTCTTCAAACTGATTGTGAACAAAACACCTAATTACCTGTACCGGAAAACTACCTATAGAGTCGATGAGCATAAGTTTACGTGGAAAATGAGGAATTAGTGACACCACTAATTTCCAGACTGTGATCTTCTAGACAAAATTTATATTTTCAAATTTTCAAACATAATAATAGTATACCGGTATACACTGCAAAAGTTTGGTTACAGAGGTTTCAAATAGCAAATTCAATGATAACAGTTCTTTTTTTCAATGTACGTTGAGCTTCTATATGTAGGCTGTAGGAATGTTGGCTTTCACCTGGAGTGCATATTTTAATTGGCTTCGGCCTTTTGCCGTAGTCTTCTTTGGTTATAATTTTCAAACGTTTCTACTGCAACTGCGGCTGTTATCTTCAGTGGCGTGGCCGAAATACTCTTCTTGACGTGTCATCTGATTTCATTTCAGATATGTTGAAGATGATCAACCATTTTTTATCAAATTGCAACATGGGAATTATAAGGACGTTCATTATTATTATTACTATCATTATATGCAGCGATATCGAAAATGGAGAAAAAATAATGAAGAATAATTCGAAAGCGACAAAAATTACTGAGAAATAACTGATATCACAGACGAAATAAAAAAAAAACAAAATAGTGTATTGAATATTCCATGAGTCAGAAAGGCGGGAGAAAGCGTTTGTTGAGAATGAATCGGAATAGAAAATTAAAAATAAGATTGTCTATGTTTTATAACCACTTCTTTTGAAAGAGAATATTACTGGATTTCTTTCCCAACACCAAAGCATTATTTTAACACCTTGACACGTGTTTCGATCATCAAGTGATCATCTTCAAGATGAAGATTAAACCAAATATACTAAAAATGTATTCATACCATGAATACCTCTTCCAAATGACTGCGTCTTAAGTGTAATTTCACAAAATTGCCTTATCTATTAGTCTCAAATTGATTTTACAATGCATCCTTATGTAACAGTCAGGTAAATCTAATATATGAAATATTATTTCAACAAGCTATATGCAGGGCGTTCCCCTGCAAACTTGATTACCCTGTAAGTTGGAAACGGGTGTGTAATCGAAAATTTCAAAAAACACGTCCATTTTTATATATAGGGTGGCTATTACTGATAGAATTCATACGCGAAACTTAACCCCCCTGCGTTCGGCAACACCAATTTCTTTCAATGACATAGGAGAGTCGAGTGATACATCATTTGAAAGGTCTTTCGTTTCTTTATTATCTCTGTAATTTATTTCGAAATTGGTTCATTCCTTATTTAGAAATCAAATGTTGAACTTTTCATTTACCAAAAAACAGAAAATTCGCTGTCGCTCATTTTCTTGAGAAAATCAACAAAAGTTACATAAATGGCAACACAATCAACTGATAAAGGGTTCAAAATGACTTCCTCTACTTCCATACAATTGTAATAAATCAGAAGCCGGCCCTGACAGTGCTGCACGTGCCGGGCTCGTGGCAACGGCAGATCAAGCGGTTAGATCAGACGCGAACATTCCTTATACGCCGAGGAAGCGAAACGAGATTTCGAGAAGAGTTCGACGATGTTCGATACCGCAACATAAACCGACCGCCAGCTTCTGTTCGAGCAGTCTCTATGGAGAAAGCGAGCTGTTAACATGTTGTGCAGATAAACGTGGGTAAATAAATTAGTTACGTAAATGTTGTAGAAAATAAATTAGTTTAAGACAGTTAGTGCATTAATTCGTTACACAATGATACAGTCTACTCTCGAAAACGTTGATCATGAAAGCAACCTTCTACCTGTAAACGGTTTTGTTTCTTACACAAATCAGTGAGGGATATGAATTCATGAATTTCGTTATTATTGAAATTATTTTTCTCAAGCAATTCCCTTAGGTGTTGGAAGGTCTTTGAAATTGGGACGCTAGGAAATAATATCAAAGGAAACCAAAATCTGATCTTCTCACAATAAGAGGGAACGGCTATGGGCAACCCTTTGTCTCCATTTCTGGAAAACATGTTCATCAACAGATTCAAAATGGAAACCGAAGAAAAGTAAAAGCATTTTCCTAGGATATGGCTAAGGTATGTGAATGATGTTTATGTGATATTCGTTAACAAACAATCGAATATTGAGAACTTTGATTTCTTTTCAAATAACAGAATTCCATAAAAAAAATGCACGTTTGAGTTAGAGAATAAAAGGACAACTTCCATTTCTTGATGTTTTGGTAATGAAGAGCCAATATGGAGGGCTGGAATATGAATATTCAGAAATGAAACAAGAACCTACAGGTATATTCCTGACAGTTCACATCACTGTGGACAGAACAAACGTGCTGGGCTGAATTTTCTAGTGCATCGCTTTTGGACTTTTCCTCTCACGTAGAATACAGGAAATAGCCGCCAGTTACGGTTTCTCGAGGGGCATTGTAGATATAATTAGGAAGAAAAAGTTTAGGTTACGAATGAACGGAATCTCTACTTTCAAAAACGACGAAAAGAAAGATAAGTATTTCTCAGCTTGATACCACTAATACACGAAAAACTTTGGGAAGATTTTCAAAGAACTAGTAGAACGATGAGATTATATAAATAAGTAAACACAACAATAATATCACGAATAACAATGGTGGACTAATACCTAATAGTATACTATATAGCTTGTTGAAATACTATTTGAGTTATCATATTTACCTGAATATTACCTAAGGACACATTATAAAATTAATTTAAGGCACTTAGAAGAGATATCTATGGTGTGAATAAAAGTAACATTGTAAGAATATTCCAGTAATATCCAAACAGTACATCACAAGTACTTTTATTCATAATAAACAGTAGGTACCGCAGTTTCCTTCTACTAGTACATTTTCAAACTATTGTAATTGAATCAGTTTGAAAATCTTCTGGCAAGACGAATCTGCTGATACTTCAGTTTCAAAAACAAGTTGTATAAAAAAATAGAAAGTGTATTTTTTCATAATAATCACATCAATGGATGAATGCATGACTGAATACACGAATGAATGAATGAATGAATGAGTGAATGAATGAATGAAACAAATATCCAAAAAATATACTCACTTTCTCATACTTAGGGCTGAACATGTACTGAAGAATGCTCTCATAAATTGAATACTACCCAAAAGAAATATGTATTCCCAATCATGTGGAAACAATACTGGTAGATGCCTACGTGGCAAAGCATTGCAGAATAAACATAGGGGTGTCATAAGGATTGTTCTGGTTACATCGAAGGCAGCAAACCATTTGGCATTAATTGGCTGAAACGGAGAGATTATGAATGAATATTTCCTAATGATTGTTGAAATATAAAATATTCGTATCATTTGATAAGCATACAATTCGAAATATCCATTAGAAACTGTATTACTTTATAAAAAATTCCATATATTGATTTCAATTAATTAATATGTATTCACTGTGGTGGGTAGCTCATGAATTATTTTGTGGATGGAAAACACTCAATCCGTCTATATAGTACAATTCCTCAATAGTAGGCACTGAATTGTCAGAAATATCATTGCAATTCATATAAAATCCCATAAATTTTTCTCATCTGTTCCGTATAATTTCAGTACGATACTACAAGAGACAGAGAAATAATTTTTTGCCTACGATTTGGAATCATATATTAAAAGAATTCACCTCATTCAGTTCCACATGGAATGATTAACACACATTTATTTGAAATAGAGTTTTTTTTTCAATATTTCCCAGTTTTTTCCTAGATCAAAATAGTGATAAAAAATTGAGTATAAAAAAAAATTATCTCACATGGTGAAGAATTGGACTTTTTCAATGTTCAGAAATAATATTATTGGTATTTTCAGGGAAACACCCTAAAAATTTTGAGCTTCTGGAATTGTAGAAAGTAGTTGAAAGCTTCAGTGTCTAAGAAGATGTTTGTTTCAGACAATGCACAGAACCGAGAACGAAGAGATCGATCATCAATTCAGGACGAACATCTTTTCATCATAACGGCCTCTTGCGGAACAAACAATGTCATCAAGTAATTCTAGAAATACTTTAAAATGTCGGTACACTAACTCATATTCATATATTATAGAAAATGAAGGGAAACTGCAGCAGCTACTGAATAATATACGGTTTTGAATTATTGGGTTCCCTCTATGTACTTTTCTAAATTACTGTTATCTCTTCATGACTTGTTTACATTATCATATAATTGAAACACCATAATTTGGAAAACAGAACATTTGCTTTCCCCGCAAGAGGGCGCCGAAATGAAAAGTTACATAGCGATCAATCGCATGGATAAATTTCTCATGAAATCACTCTTTCAATTTTTTTGCGCCCAAAGCTTTTCTCATTGAATTTTTTAGGGTGAAGAACATCAAGTAGTGTTTGCGGAGGTGTCAGTAAGAGGATACCCTACTTCGAATTGAAAATCGATCTGTTTTTGCATTTTCGATAGATATGCACTGCAAACGTCCACTCGTTTTCGATACAATTACGTCATTGCGTGATTTTTACTGGACAGTTTACAAAATCGTAGTACGTGTTTCTGTTTTGTTAATTGTCCAGTAAAAATCTAACAAATAAGTACTATTTGAATATGATCATTTTGATTTCGATGTTTTTCTGAACAGCTACCAGTAGGAATGAAGTGTAGCAAGGAATATAGAACTCTCCAAATCATACGAAAGCATTTTCGAAATAATATCTTGTTTATTTCTGAAAGTGAAATTAAAGAAAAGTCATGCGACAGATAGACAGATGAATAAGAAACAGGTTTAATTGTGTCTCACATATTGCCTTGGTCATCTGATCAAAATGTGTATTTCTGATAAAAACTGAATAGGGGTATTAGAAAAGTACCACTGAAAATGAATACGATTCATCAAACTTCTACACTGCATCAGAATATATGTTAATTACTTACTGTGAAAATGGGTTTAGCGAAAAAACGTCCAGCTAGAGCCATGATGTCTGCCAGTAAAAAAGTGATCGTGGGAACGAATAATTTGTCTGAAATAAATTGTGAACTTGGAATACAATGATCAATACATTCATGTGTGAAAATAACTGATATTAACTTGTGTTGAAGTAGTAGTCTACACTAATTAACAGTGCAATAAACTACGACGTACTACATACAGAAAATAATTGTAACCTGCTGGCTGACTGTTTAAATAAATACATATTTATCAATAAGTGGTCTTTCTCTGAAAATTTTTCTGTTGAAGAGAAATACATATTGAAAATGAAGTCTATGTGGTGAATTATGTCACTTTAATAGGTTATGTATTTTTATCAGATATCCGCCGCATATCTTGAAAAAGTACCTACGATATTTTCAACCCTGTGCTTGAATCGCTCGAAATTTTTTTAAGATTGTATCATAAACGAATAAGAGACTTGGATATCTTCTTTTCTTCTTGAAGATGATCACTTGGTGATCAAAACACGTGTGTGAAAATAACGATTTGGTGTTGGGGAAGAAACTCCAGTAATATTCATTACTACACCGAATGTTCCAAACAGTACATCATAAGTATCTTCTTTTCCTTGAAAATTTACTATTGATAAATTAAATTCCCCTATAATTGGTACACGACATTAATCAAAAGTGCTTTGAAACAGTTAACCTTATTGGAATTCAACTCAAATCTTTCATAATTTGCGATATTCCTGTACGTAGACTCGAATTTGACAACCCTGCATATAAAGGGATCATTTTGATTGTAGTATCCTCAGTGTTCATATTCATGCCTCCTGAATGTAATAAATTAGTTGTTGAAAGCAAGTGGTTGCGAAAATCGGGGCATATAAGAAACGATGTTCACATCATGATATGCCTAAAGGCCTAGATACAAAGATTCCTCCAACATGTGTTGTATAGCTAAGAAAAATGTTGGTACCTCTTTCTCCGGAAAGTGGGTCAACATTTATTTTCACATACAAATACTGAACGTCAACCAAAAATCCATTGATAGATTAGCTTCTTCAGAGGAATAATTAAGATTTCAGAAATAATTTTGTGCTGCAAAAAACGCAGTTACATATCACATTTCACTTGAGAATATGTCAGCGTAATTCCTGCATCAATTATGATATGCAACTGAAAATGTCTTTCGATACACATTAGACTCAAACACGTTCCATATAAATCTAAAATCATAACAAAGTAACTAATATGATTTTTTTTAATTTCCCAGAATTCCCGATGTTGGGTGTTTCTTCAGTTCATATGTTCATGAAAATGCTTTCTTGAAATCTTTTCAAAAATAACTTCATCAAATATAAATATGTTGATAAGATACATCCTGAAAATTTGAAAGAAGTTTTTTTACGTTATTGGCAATAATTTGCCATTGAAAACATTTCAAAGAGTTTATCATTTCAGCTCTAACCTGTATCGGTATAATATCGAAACATTCCCCTTTTGCATGTATGGATACTCACAAAATAAGATTCAACAGATAATCTATTCGGCCAAAAAAAATTATGCTTCAAGGCTATTATACGATTACCCGTGTTTCAATTATTTTCAGATGAAATGATGACTGTGATTAGATACAGAAATTGATACTTCATAATAATTAAAAGAGAGTTGAAAAATTCCATGCCCAGATAAAATCATTTGATAAAATGACGCGATACCAGTATTCAAACAATATGTTGTTGATACAAAATATTGGGTACATTGATATCATTTTGAATATTTTTACCTTGCAAATTCCAAGGTATGAAGTATATACAATACAGTTTTCCAATACATAAAAATCATCAGAAATATTACTAGATTCTTTGAAAATAATCAAAATATTTTATTCCACTTACCACACCACTGATTTTCTCCATAACACTCAGAAACCACAAGGTTGGTTATATTCGAATGTGAGATGCACATGGTCGCAATGGCAACAAACATCATCGCTATCAAAGGCCAAATTCTTATGGTAACTTCTTTCATTTCGGTCAAGGTATGCACAGGTTTTTTCACATCTGCCACAGCATCTCCCAAATAATATTGATAAAAAGGGAGATTTTTGCTTACATATGCCAAAATCAATGTAATCGTTAATAAGAATGTTCCAGTTGAAAAATAAATCAGTGCACTTTCTGTCGGAGTTTCACCTATTGCCAAGCATATTATTTGTATGACTGCACTAATGATACCTGACGAACTTGTTCCATACATTTGACTTTTCAAATATTCATTGGGAAATCTTGATATCAACGCCAAATTACTGAATTGAAAGATAACCTGCAATACTTAAAACAGATACGTTAATATATTCCAGGTCTGAAAAACTGGCAGTGTTAATTCAACGGAGTTGAAAAAAAAATTGAATCTGAAAGTCGAAAAAGTTTGGAGACTGGACTTTCGTAAAAGTCTTTTCATAATAATTTGTTGTCCACATGAAACGCCCTGACTAAATGCAGATAGTCAGCAATAAAATGGAAACTGGATTTTTAAAGTGTTTAGAGACCAGTATTTTTACTCTCGAGTTTTCCGTAAAAACATTGCTTTATTATTTGTTACTGCTCTTTAAATAAACTGTTTGAGTACAGACAGTCAGCAACAAAACAGTTACCAGAAGTTGAAAGAGTTCAGTTAACAAATAACTACTAAAAAATAAAAAATAGTTCACCTCTTGCAGAGGCCTTTATAGAGATGAAGTCTATCGGAGCCTTGCCAGCGAACGATAGATTTCCTTACAACTTTCCAACTTACAAGAAATAGTACTTAAGCCCATTGTCTTAATTCCTCAATATTCGGAAACTCCTAGCGTAAATAATAACCTCATCAAAACCTTGCTAAGTGACTATAAGCCTAATGTAGAAATTATATACACTGACGGCTCCAAAACTGAGTTGGGTACTGGATGTGCTTTTTAGGTTTCATCCACCAAAATGGCACACAAAGTCCGAATATCTAATGATGCATCCATTTATACAGCTGAGATTTACGCGATAGAGAGGGCGTTACTGTGGATAATGAGCAACAGGGTGAGCGATTCAATTATCTTGTCAGATTTCAAATCGGCACTAGATTCTATCAGTCATCCAATCATAGAAAAATACG
>WOGN01001429.1:0-19319 GCA_015342105.1 Leptinotarsa texana
TCTTCAGGATCGGTAGGGTATAAATAAAATGAGTGGAGCCGGGATTTAATTTTTAGGGTATGGTTTAAATTTTCTGAACCTTTGTTTTTGTTTTGTTCTATGAAATATGTGTTAAAGAAGTTAGTTATATCCTTATCATTTCTTAAGACTGCACCCTCAGTGTTTATCATTTCAGTTATTTTATCCTTGTTTTCCTTATTTGTGTTTTCTTTTATTATATTCCAGCATTCCGGATTCATGTTGTTGGAGTTCAGTTCTCTATCGTCATTAAAGGTTCTTTTTGCTATATTAACTTGATTTTCATAATATTTCTTTAAACATTTATATCTTAATGTATAACTATCATTATCAAGTCTTTTTGCCGTTTCTGCTGTTTCCCTAACCAGTTCTGAGAGTTCTTTAATTTTTGGGGTGAACCAATGGTTTTTATTTTTTCTTTTATTGTTATGAAGTTGTTTTGTTGGAAATGATAACTCAAACAGATCAAGGAATTTATTGTAAAACAGTGAGAAGGCTTCTTGACAGTCTGCTTCTTCATCTAATAATTTGTTCCAATCTACAAGCAACACACCTTGTCTGAAATTTTGGATATTATCGGTACTGAATATTCTACCCGTTGTAATAAAGTAATCACTTTTCTGGTTAATAGTAAAAGATAATAGCTGATATGTATGATCCGATATTTCTGTGTCAATTACCTGTGCCGAGTAGTTTGCAACATTAATAAAGATATTGTCAATGCACGTTTTACTGAATTTTGTAATACGCGTAGGGACGTTAAATGTTTCTTTTAGATTATACTCATTAAATAAATTGGGCAGGATTTTCTTGTTTGAGCGAGAAGAAAGGAGATCCACATTCATATCACCACATATCAGATAAGAATAATTTAAAAAAAAAATATTATTCATGAAATCATATAGGATTTTTCCTATAGGGAGGCAGAGATCTTGTGCAAAATTATCACCAAATCTTAGCCCTCAGGAGCAAAACTTCTTCACCGTGATGAATATCAATAATGTACGTATGTATGTACTTTTCTTATGATGACAAATAAATTCTCTTTTATTATTGAAAAAACTCGTATGTTGAATAATTTGTCAAATTATATATATCTTGGCTAATAATGCAACTTGAATAAAAATTTTGAGTATCCCTTCATGTTTATTTGAAAATTGAATCAGGTGAATCATAGAAACAAACAAAACCTCTGAAGAATAAACTGCTCATACTATTTCTTGTATTTGAATGTGACTGTTATGATTTGATTTTTGTCAATAAACTCTAATAATTGATTATATACTACTATTTCTAAAACCTTCTCTATTGGAGGTAAGGTATTAATAGGTCTAAATTAATTTGCTTTTAGTATTTGTAACTTTAGGTATGGGTATAATGGACTTGCTTTTAATAATTTGGTCAACTGACTATTCGGGAGCGATGTATCAATTAAATTGAGGATTGCATGACCAGCTGTTTCAAATACTTGCTTTAACATTTTAGAATTCAAAATTTCATGGATACTACATTTATTATCTAATGACCCAATTATATTATTCAAATCTCTTAATTGAAAACTTTATGCATTTAAACAGTACCGGATTGCATAAAGAATAGAATGAATTAATCATAACTGGTTATAACTTTGTTGAAGAAAAAATTTTAGAAACAAAGGGAAATAATTGAAATATTTGATGATGAAACATCAGTAACATAAAGTGATCAAAATATGATAGATTTTTTCAGTCACAAATTTCATTAGAATTCGGGAAATCTGCGTTCTTCATTTCAAAAAATTTTGAATGGGTTTCATAGACCTTAGAAGTCCAGTCCAACTTTGCTTTTCACTAATCATGTTAGCAGACAAACTGTTTTAGTCAACTCCTGATGATACTAACTTGGTTAGCGAAATGAGTGTCGAGAGTCATTACCTATTGTCCAGCGTGGAAAAGGTGTTTTTGAAAGACTGAGTACATTTTGAAGTATACTGTAACTCTTAATTATTTTTTTAAACGACCCTCGTATATTGTAAAAATATTATGAATAGAAATAGTATTAATTTGAACACAGTGAGAGTCAAATTTTCCAAAATTATACAATAGTGTAATAAAAAACAAAATCTTGAAATTCTTGTTTTTTCATAAAAAAAAACTTGAAAAACTGTCCACTTAACATACTTGTATATAGGCGTTAACCAAATTACACTATATGTTGGATCACAAAATACTGTATTTTCTAATCCAGCAATTCAATTGAAAATTGCAAGTTCAAATGAATAGTATGGAATTTGAAAAAAATTTATTATTACAACTGAAATTTATAATTTGAGAGCTCTATTTTTTTAATCTCAACTTTCTATTTAGTAACATGAAATTTTTATCTTATTTTTGTTGTTTCTATTGTTGTCTATTAGTCCATTTCCTTAATATGTAACTGTACTCATAAAATGTAATTTCTTTGTACAAACCCTACTAATACTACTATAAATGTCACTTTGAAATGGCATATAAATACAATATTACTTCAATTCTCTCAAATTTCTCAGTAACCATACAAATTGTTTTATTTAATTTTTATACAACTTTGAATTCACTCCCATCTTTTGAAGAGAAAGCAGATATACAATGGTCGCCAAAGAACAGAGATGAGCCCATTATACAGATAGTTGTTCCAAAGATACAATAGAAACAACAGTGAATTCGAGTAACTAATGAAGTATAAGGAATTTCTTTCATTTTTCTGAATTTATCAGTTATCAAATAGTAGAGTGCCAACTGAGAGAAAATAATAAGAAATATTGTGACATAACTCAGTCCTTTACAAAATTTTGCAAAAGACAATTTTCAAAACTTCTTGGTATTATTAATCGACTTATCAGTTCTACAATGCGGCATTTCCTTTTCATTGTCTTCAACTTCTTCATATTTTGTGTGTGAATTTTCAAATTACTTCATAAAACAATATCAAAAATTAATTTGTCAATGAAAACTATTAACAACTGAACTCAAGTGTACCATTTCAAAATGAAAACGTTCTTGAACTTCCTGGCAACAAATTCATCAATATTTCAAAGTTTAACTTTGCTTAGTGCTATTTTTACCACACTAATGAACTCACCCGGGACCAGAGTAATGTTCCATTCTTTCAATCCGTCTATCCTCCATCATCTGCTGATGTACGTGCAGAGGCATCTGAGGCATCTGTGGTAACTGTCGTTGTGGAGGTAAATGACCCGATCCAACAGGCGGCATATGTGGGTAATGCATACCTGGTGGTAATCCTGTAGGAACCATGAAAGGAGGTCTGTCTAGAGATGGAACCAAGCCAGGAGGGGGGCCCATCATCGGCATAGACATATGTTGTGGATCGTTACCATTATAAGACTGAAAAATAATGACATAGAGATCTACTAATATCATAAATAATACGTGTTAAATCTGAAAATTCAAACACCCACCATTGGCGTTGAAACAGGCTGATATCCATAGTTCATTTTATTAATTGGAGGAAACTGAGGTTCTCTCATTAACGTATGATAAAGTCCTAAAGCTTCAACAAGATCAGCACTGAGTTGAGTTAGTTGTGCATGTTTTCTATCCACTCTTTCTAATTCGGCATCTATTAGAGGTCCCATATTATTAGCCTCCCCTAAAACGTATCTAGATCAGAATATATTTCAAGTCTATTATTACGAGGACTGTTAAAAAAGTAATGATAAAATGTTAAATGGAAAAAATTAACTCTCTCCTTCTGAAACACTTTATCTTCCTATAGAGTGTCCCCTATTTGATAAATTTGCTTTAGGATACACTAATCTAATAATCGGTCAAATTTGTGAGGAATGATACATTGGATATAGTTGTGATATTCTGTGCCAATAATCCACCACTACACAAGTGACTTTGGCCACATACTGCCATGTAAGTATAGTAAATTGTCTTTAACGTTATTGTGAGATTTTTTTTTCTTAAAATAAAGTAATGAAATACACTGAATTAAAATAACTAAACTAATTTGTTGTTACCAATGTTACCTCACTTCCAAATTATAGTGATGAATTTAAAATTCATCTATGGTAACAATTCTATAAATGTTTTCTTCTACTTCCAGCTAAAAACTGCAATTTATTTTGGTACAAGCATCTGTAAGATAAACATACTTGCATGTATATATGAAAATACTACCACCTAAAATATATGGACATGCAGCAAGCTGCTCCCTTACAGTAATTCTTCAGTGACAACAATAGCAGCTATATTCTGTGTGTTTTGTATTGTACTCCAAGCATAATTTGGATGTCAAATATTGAAAATTACATGTTTAGACATCTTGACAATAACTGTAGGTGATGTATTCAGCTTATGAATTACAACCTTAAAGCTTTTTTAAGAATAAGACACAAGCACTACAGGAAAATCCCTACGGCGCTCTCCGAGCGGTGCCTGTGCAAAAGTAGCGATTCACATAGGAAAGGTTTCCAGATTTAATTGGTTCACTATTTTCTTCCTCGTTATTACAAGATGTAAAGAAGATAGATCCAAAAGTTTATCCAATGCTGATATTGGTATAAGCCATACCATTTGCTCCCATTATTCCCAAACAAGCAATCCTTTGCTCCATGTTTAGTTTGTTAAAAATGGTAGCTTGTTTTGTCTTTGGCCACCAAACCAAAGAAGCATATGTTATCATGAAGTTAATCATCTTTGAGTATAGCTAATTCATCATATCTGGTTTCAACCATTTCTTTCTACAGTCTGGCCAGAATGAGTGATACCCTGACCCTTTTTTTTCATCTTGTTCAAGTGTTTGTTACAGGTCAGAGTTGAAGAGGTCTTGGTCTCTCCCTCTCTCTATTTTGTTCCTATTGATGATTACTACCATGGACAATTTGGATGGGATTATGTTGAGCAGTCCATTTGGTTAAAATATTGAGCAATGCTACATGGGTCTCTTCATATTCGATTGACTACGATGTTTAAGTCTACTGCATAGTTTTCCGATTAATTAGGCCGTTACTTGATGAAGATCTATAGTAATTTCATAAACTACACATCACAATTTAATCTCCACAAAGTTTGTGGAGATCAGTGGAATCAATACTCCTTGTAAAAACAGCTCTACAACTATTTTCACTCTCAAGCAAAATGACTGATTCTAAGGACTTATACATTTATATAGAAAAGTCGATATCCCCACCTTTCACAGCAGATTCTACCAGTGTCATTACGTTTTGAGCAACCTCCATATAATGGTGAATACTGATAAAACGTTAGTCCCACATAATACTGTGTTAATAAGGATTTTGAATATCTATTTATATTTATTAGCTTGTATTCAACAATAGTATGTTAAATTAGATGAAAGATGTCAATAAACACTCCACATAAATCTTTTGGTAAACCTTCAACTTTCAGAAAAATAAAGTTTTAGAGTATCTCTTAATTTTTAATAAATTATAACCCACTTATGTAAGATTGATTTTCTCCACAGTTTATCATGATTTCACTAATTCCTGAGCTTCTACATTGCTAACTTTCATTTCACTGATGAACCTTTTTCTCTACTCATTAATGAATTGATTAATGAATAATTAATTAATTGAAGATTCATAGCTTACAATATGTGAAAGTGTCAGAGAGGCATAACGGCATGACCAACACTATTTGAATAAAAGAAGTTATCAGTACTTCTCGAAAGTCTACTTACTTTCTAAGTTGATCATTTCTTCCGTATCCTTTTCAGGATTTGTAGGATCAGCTTCGTGCAGCAAATGCAACAGCCTATTAATTTTTTCTTCATTAATCTCTACTTCTTCTGGTTCTTCTTTCACCTCTTTTACCTCAGCCGTTTCCTTAAACTGTACCATTTTCTTGGCTTTTTCATACACTGAAAGAAATAAATTTTATTAGACAAGTAGATAAAGATGATCACGAAATTATGGCTTAAAAATGCTCAATCTTGAATTTGTTTGCACTGTTTGTCAAACAAGATAGTAAGACTTTCCTTGAGTTATATATATTTATCTTCTAAGTTGGTATATCATGAAATTATGCAAAGCTGAAAAAGTTCATAGCTTAAGACTTATCAGCTTTTCAGTATGAAGGAATAAAATTTAAAAAATGTAGATATTACTTGTATAATTGTATAACGAAACATGGTTTCGAGAATATCTCCATACAAATAAAAAAAATTCCTCTTTTCACTTAATCTTTTAAAACAAGATATAAGACAAATACCTGATGAAAGATACTTCATTAGTTTTTTCACTCCACCTAAAGGTCAAAACAAAAATGTATTATTAGCACTTCAAGAAATGCGAATAGAAGTCGTATGATCAAAGTTTCTAAAATTTTTGGACAATTATTATGAATATGGCAAACACAGATAAATTTAATAAACTCACACCCAAGATAGTGCTATCACTCATAAAAGCCTCTCATTTTTTTCAAAGGCCAGTATAAGATTGTGATAGTAAGTTGATATTAGACAAAAAGACTGCTTGTCTACTGTATGGTTATCAAGTTTGTCACAAAACAAACATTGATTTTCAGAACAACTCATAAAATTGATTTGATGCACTCAAATTTATATTTTCAGTAAAAGATAACTCACGAATTTTTTCTGGTTCTGCATCAAGATCAGCAGTCACAAAATTGACAGGAAAAAGTCCTTCGCCTCTTTGATTACTTCCTTTCCACCAGTTTTGATCAGAATCATCAGTTACACAAACTGCAACAAAAATTATAATTGCTGAAGTATGTTATCATTCATGAAACTTAATATTTCTCAAAATAATTAAAAAATGAAAAATATTCATCATACTAATTTCTCCAGCATTGAATGTCAATTCATTATCTTCAGCTGCCTCAAAATCGTACAAAGCTCTAACTTTCTTTAGTTCCTTGGGGGCGCCTGATACAGAAGAGGCTGCATTAGCATTTGTTATGCCGGTTGACATGTTTACTGAGGGATAGAGGGGCGGATTATAGCTTGATGTAGAGATGGTTCTAGGTGAACTGGAATCTTTGAGGGATAGTTCGATGGCTTTCAAAATTTGTTCTTCTTCTTCCTGAGTCTCAACAACATTCGGGTCTTTACTTATGGGGGCTGTTTTTTTCACAGGCTGTAAGAGAAGTGAATATTTATTTATCTGAGGTTATTTTTTCAGAAAAATAAATGCTGCGAGATTATTTTGTAATTCCCAAATGTAACATCAACGAACACAATTTAAGAATGTTTACTGAAATGTCACAACCCTTCAGGACATATATTGAGTATTTCAATTACTCTTTCCAAAATCAAAGGTAACCCCCAGAACTCCTAAAGAGCAGTCACATTATGAAACGATTACATTTTCGTTAAACAGAAACTATATGACTCATAATGTGGTATTAATAAAGTATAGAATTATCCAACTCTAGGGGAATAAACTAATTAATTTTGAAGAAGGTACATCACTGCCCTACCTCAGTATTAGCAAGAGTTAATCAATACAACGAATGGGGGTAGTTGGACAAAGACATTCCTTCTTTCCACAAGAAAGCAAATCAGTGTTCACTGCAATGGCACAACTTTCATACAACATAGAGCCCCAAATTATTGCATTGAAATTTTATATGCCTCCATCTTATCCCAATCATTTGTCCACATATGGGTACATTGGTAGATAATATTTTTGATAGGTCACCCTCTATAAATTGCAACCATCAATGAACTAAATTAACGAGGTTTTACCTTTTGATCATTATAAAATACAAAATTTTGTCGGACTGAATATGCTTTATTGTTCAAAGAAACGAAATCTTGTTGACAAAATAAAGGCCTAGTACAATTTTAAATTAAGGTAAAGTTAAATATACACAGAAAGAATGGGACAATAAGTCGACACCGACATTTTACTAGAATGTCTCATGCATATTAAGTCAACATATTAAAACAAGCTTGAGTTAGAATGCATCACCATTTAATTCTTGTGAAATATAAAAGGGTTTACCCAACAAGAGAGCTTTTACTCGCTTTCTGAAATGTTCTACGGAACTTATTTCTTTAATGTGTTTTGGTAAGTGATTGAACATCTTACCACCTTCATAAATTACTGAATTTTTAATTAATGTCAATGATGGTATCGGGAGTTTAATTTTGCCAGGTTGATGGATGACGGGACGTCATATCGTGAATATGTTTTTTAATTAGACAAAAATTGCGATTACAGTGAACATTTTGTGTTTAACAAAAAGAGGTTTACAGGAATCCCGAATTCTTGCTTTGCACGTGTATTTTACTGCACGTTTTTATAATACACAGACAGAGTCTATGAGATGGGATTCCATATGTCAAGTGGGATTCTACTGATGAATAGTACACAACCTTGGCGGAAGAAAGATCAAGTTCGTTTGATGTTACTCTTACTGCCTATCATCAAGAGTAAGTTTTTTTATTCAAATTTGAAACATGTTCATTGACCTTCAGTCTGCAATTTATATGAACACCTAGCAATCTTGTATGTCAAGCCTTTCCTATAACATCCTCACCCATGACAAGCTCATCTAATTCACCTTTGAAAGACATAATATTAGTTTTTGTCATATTCATGAATAACTGGTTTGAATCGCATTTGAGTGCATTCATTTCATGTCATTTACTGAAATATGTGGTATGCAACAAAGCAATTTACAGATAGAAACAAATGACAAATTTGAAGTTGAATCATTGAAACACTATTCATTCAGATACATTGATTATAGCAATCAACTTGAATGTTCAAAGTGAAGGTGAATAAAAATATAGGGTTTCCTTCAGCTCAATACATTTTCTCATGGAACTGAGGATATTCCAAAATAAAAAACTATCAATTATACAAACTTTCAATATTAATTGTTCAACTCGAAATCACAAAATCTAGTCTTTCAGGGATAACATTGTTCTAAAACACTGTGGATTTCAAAATCTCAATGATGAGTGCATTTTCAAGCATATTAAAGACCTGTGAATTCTCACAGTTGATAACAACTTTGTCTAGAGTTCTGCCAACCTCTTGCAAGTTACTGAACATTATATTTATAATTCAAAATTGTCTTAAAACATACAACATCTAGGTTAAAACTGCGTTTCTTTTTTGGACACTGTCTAGAAACTTGCATAATCAAGAAAATTAATTATTTTGGTTTTCACCATTCTGTGATTATCAAAATTTTAATACCCAAGAATTTAAGGATGACTCGAAACTTATCAATTTTGATCCAGTATTCAACATAGAAGTTATCGATGATAAATTAGAATAATAATAATAATAACTGTAATTTATTGAACAAAATTACAATTTTGTTCAACTGGCTATGATAGATTAGAATTTTTCAGTAACAGAATATTAGAGTTATTCGAGGTGTATGATCAAATACAGGCTGTAAGATTGACTAAAAAGAAAATCTCGAGGGTGACAAATACTTTGAAAGCCATGATGAAGCTGTGCGATAAGACACTAATTAAATATAAATAAACTAAAAGCATATTTCGCTGGAACATCTACAGAGAACTTAGATATGAAGTAAATCATGCTATTATGAGAAGAAAAATAGATTATATGCAACATAAAATGAAAAATAAAAGAAACTCTATGGAAAGTGTTACGTCAGTTACAAATTACACCTAAGGATGGTGTAAGTGATCCACTTAAAACCAATGATTTTTTTGTCAATATATATTCAGATGCTGATTCTCCTGATGAACTCTCATTACTTCTACTCCGCCAATAAAATTCATCACATTGATAATTTTGGTTTTATTCCTGCAGATGATAATAAACTTTTCCAGTTGTTATCCATAAAATTATTGCCAGATAATCCATACCTATACTAATATAATAAATGTGAAAGTTTGTGAGGATGTATAAATGTATGTATGTATGTTTGTGACTCTTTCAAGCCTAAAAGACTGAACGGATTTCAATGAAACTTTACATAAATACAGCTTATACATCAGAATAACATATAGGCAACAATTTACAAAAGTCATAATATAACGATAAGCATCAAGTAAGTCGCTCCCTGAGAGCTATCTCGAAGTGCTCTGCCTATAACATTGGATTAACATGAAGATAATTTACTGTAAGATTGTTCATCTTAAATAGTTCTAAATAAAAACCTGAAGTTTTGGGTTATTAAAAAAACATTGTAACTATTTGTTTAAAATGGTCTGTCACAAAACTTAATGTGACAAACCAAATCCTACGCGGGCGAAGTCGCCGGCAACAACTAGTATTAATATAAATATGAATGAATAGCAGCATGGGCGTAGCAAGGTACGGGCAGGGAGGGGCAGCTGCCTCCCCTCAGAAGAGCGGTCATTCACTGGTAAACTAATTCTGAAGAGCTTCATAGCTTACAATGCTGCTTATAAAACATAAGAAACAAACATGCTTGAACGCTGGCTTGTGAAATCCAACAATACGGGATGTGATCTTTAATATAACTTTTTTTTCAACATAATTTCTTATTCTAAAAAATATCACTCATAACGATAAGAGTAGTGTAATTTTTTGTTAATGAAAAATGAATCGTAAAACATTTAGTAAAAACTCAAAAGTACTTAAAAAAAGTAGTAAAGAACCCTAACCTAAATAGACATAGAACCGAAACGGGATGCAGTGTGATAGGGGAGGCAACTGATCAGCCAATATTGTGAGCCTTCATCAGTCGCCGCTCGCATTCATTCTCAGCGCTCAGTGGTATGAAAACATAGAAAGTTTATTTCTCCTTTTTAATAATGATCTCTTACCACGTAGTAATGACTACGTGTAGAGTGCGGGATAACATGAGTCCCTGCTGGGCTAGCCTTAGTGCGCGCCAAACAACACCAATAACTTTGGTGTACCACGGGCAGGGGCGCCGACTCCGTGGGTGCTCGGGTGTGTAAATAGTGACTGCAGAGCACCCACTACTGTGAATATCTAAAATAATTAATTTGGTTTCTCATATTATTATTTTTTCTAGATAACAACTTTCCTATGACGTAACCAATATCTGTGACAAATTTTATCCATTTTATAAAGGTCCTCTAAATTGTAAGGCTAATAAATATCACTACATTGTATGAAATAAAGTCGCTTCCTGCTGTCTGAATATATGTGCGACTCAGTGACTGTGGCAGTATCGCAACTCTGATGTTTGAATCTGTCTTAATCTGATTCAAGTGTCATTGCAAAGCGCAGAACTGCCGAATTTCACTTTTGTTTTGTTTTGTTACCTATGTCTATGATTCATAGATTTTATTCGTTATCGTTAATTGTAATTTATTAAAATTAAAAAATGAGATAAATAAAGTGTGTGTGTGCGCACGTGTTAGGAATTACACGTTAAAAGGTAAGATACAAGTTTTGACTTCTGTGGGTTGTCGTTCGTAGGGGTGCGACAGCTGGTTAACGGAGAAACAGATTTTGAACAGATTTTTTTTATTGTGCAGCATTTAGTATAACGGCGCGGCGGCGGCGGTACGAAGTTCCCCAGGTCAGGTAATACTGATATAAATAACAAAAATATAAGTAGCTAGGTATGTCATTGAAAAAGCTGTAGCACCCACGGGAATTTTAAAAACTTGGCGCCCCTGACCACGGAAGTGTCTTGGGTCCTTTATTATTCCTATGCTATATCAATGAAATACAGTACTGTCATGAGTGTGATTTTCTCAATCTATTCGCAGATGACACGTTACTGTCAACCTCAGGCAATGATCTGCATGGTACTGTCAGCAAAATGAACAATTCCCTATCAAAACTACAAATATAATGGGTGAATCAAATATAAACGAGACTTTTCGACCTTCAGGCACAATAGTGTAGGGAGAATGTTCCCGCTATTTTTGTTGTTGGGTAGGTTTTTCAAGAATAGGGGAAGCATGTGGCAACTTAGTGGATTTTCCACTAAATCTGGCGGACAAATATTGATTTTAGTGGCTAGTCTTAAGGAATGACGACTATAAAGTCCAATCGTATCGTTTTTGGAGTTTAATTTCATCATGCAGCAACACTCTTTCATCTAGTGGGTAAAACAGACAAAAGGACACGCATCCAGGCCAGGCCACTAACTCTTTAAAATACTGAGAGTAAATTATCATTATCAGGGAATCCCTGTTCTCGCTCAAGTCTACATTTTCATTTGAGCTCAGTGAGTTCGTGTCGGTTTGTTTTGTTTGTTTCGTGTTTCGTCATTAATAACCATGCCGAAACTACAAAATTCACAAAAGTTTCGGGATTCTTGGGTTCGTGACCCACATTTAAAAGATTGGCTTAAAGTAATTAAAAGTACTGTGCTGGTCAAGTACCGAAATGCAAGTTTTGTGTAATGATTATATGGATTCGCAATGAGATATAAAAACACATGGAATGTCGAAACAGCATCAACAAAATATGAAGGTATGTATACGAAGGATGTTTCATAATTATTTTGTTCGGTAGTCATGGAGATATTTTTATTTTAACGAACTGCCCAGAAGAATAGATGTTTTGGACAAATAGTGTGACATGATTTAGTTATTAAAAATATATTGGCGTTGCATTATTTTACTCAAGTCCAAAAATAAGATATTAAAGATCAACCCTACAGTATATTGGTTGATAAGTCTACAAATATTGCAATACAGAAATACCTTGGGGTCATTATAATTTATTACAGTTTTAGATACCAAAAAATAGTATCTGCCCATTTAGACCTTGCTGAAATCACTGAGTGCAATGCTGAAGGTATTATCTCTGCTATCAAGAAGACACTAAAACGATTTGATCTGCGACTTGATAATTTAATGGGAATTGATACATATAATACTTCTGTAATGGTTGACATAAATAATGGGGTCTTTACTAAATTGAAAGAAGAAGTACCACACTCAGTTTTGGTACGTTGTTTATGTCACTCTTTGCAACTGGCTGTTTCAGCTGCGGCCAAGCAATTTTTGCCGAGGAATTTGGAGTTTTTAATTAGAGAGATGTATGACAGAATCGCAGTATGAGAATATTACTAATTTTGATATATTTTTTAAATACTAACTCCACTGCTCATGTCAAACTCATATGTTAAAAACAATGATCAAAACAAAATAATCAAGAATTTTCTTTATTTGCCCCCCCCTTATACAATCCTGGCTACGCCCTTGAATGACAGAGAATGATAATTTTCATTCAATAACTAAGAGGACTCTAGCATGACAATTATTTCCTTTGGATTTCAATTTGAAAACTTTCCATATATTTTCAGGTTGATCGATTGATGTTTTCAATTTGTTTTTTTTTTTTTTCTCAAACTTCAATAATTTGTTTTATTGAAAAAATTATCATTTCCTTTAATTATCCTGTTTTTGAAAGTTCAATATTTTATGCTATGGAATTGGCTACACCTTAATCCAAGGTGTATGCCCATTTTAATTCCGTTTAAAAAATAAGCAAATTCCCCAATAATATGTTAGAAATTTTATTTATAATTGTAAATTATCAATTTCAGTTGAAGAAAAAAATGTTACTCACTGCTTCAACATTTGAGAAGTCATAAGATTTCTTCAATTTGGTGAGTAAAGATGGTATTAGACTTAGTTGAGCATCCGATTTGAACTCATTGTCAGCCCACTTTTTCAAAGATTCTCTTAACTTTTTTGCTGTGTTCGGATTGGCCTTTATCATCAACTTCATAAAATCAGTCTCAAAATCCCTGGAAGCAACTTCCATGTGAAAATGTTTCCCAGAGTTTTTGATACAAGCATCCAATAACTAAAAAAAGGATCTATAATAAACAGTATTAGTTTACTCTTTAGAACCTACAGTGACTGCTTTCACACCTATGTGAGGATCAGAATTGTATAAACGTTTTGTTATAGCTTTCAGATAGCTCTTAGAATCATCTGGTGATTTTCCAGCCTTATCACAAATGTTCATAATGAGACTCCAGTCCTCTTCGACATTCTTCTCGCTTGTTGCAGTCTCTGATACAAATAAAAATACTCAAATTAATAAAAACATATTTCACAATATATTATACAGGACAATAACGATGTTCACGTCAATATTGAATCAAAAACACATATGACTCACCAACTTCTTCAGTGACAGCAGCATCACTAGAGTTTCCAAAAATCCCCATGTTCTAGATTATTTATTCACAATAATAGTTATTCGCGGACAGTTTAATCGTAACTAATAGACATTACTCGAAAAATATTTTGGAGAGAAACTAATAATTGTTAGTATTATATTGAAATACTGGAAATGTCGAAATGTCATAAGATAAGCACACACCAATTTATATATCAACACGAAACGTAAATTAAGTCTGTTTTTGGTTCTAGATTCCGAACTGCCAAATAACAATCCGAATTGACGTAGAATGAACGCACAGAATACTTTTACAGTGCCGTCTCACTCTGAGACTGCCGTAATAGTCCTCACAAACGAAATACCATGGGTAAATATAAAGTTTCAATTAGTCCCTACTTCAATGTCTGAACTAATATTTATATGACAGTAATTGTTACAACAGGGCTGTTTCTTTCAGTTTTGTCTGATAGTTCTTCTTTGCATGATCTACTCATTTTTGTAATGAGTTGATTTTGAAATTAATTGCGTTCTTCCTCTCTTTGGAAAATTCCCACATTTTCTGTATATAGAGATAGATAAATAGAAAGCCATATATCTTTCTTTCCCTAATATATACCGCCCTGGAGTAGTTCCAGAGCGATTCTGAAAAAACCCAAAACACTGTTCGAACATGAGGACAATAGCAGAACGACACGACAATACCCCCTCCCCCTCGTGCGCTCATCATTATGAAACCCCATGTTCGTTCTCTTATATTAAAATTGTTACAACGCTATCCCATCTAATGAATTGAATGATTCTTTCGATTTGAAACTATTAAATAATAGCTCATTTTTGTTCTGAATGAATAAAAAAAAGTTATTACTGCACATAATCAACCTGTACCGAATTCAAAAACTCTGTCTATCTCTATCTCTAGTTATTATGGACGTTGCTTCCTACTCTGCGTGTTTGGCCAGTTGTCTCCTGTTACACCATTGCGTGTTGTGTAACAGTAGCTTCGTATTTGGCAATAGATCGTCTTGCTTTGCGCAATATCAAACTAAATTACTTCTTCTTCTCCTACAGATTTTAAACAGAGATTTGTCTAATTATATATTTTTTGAATTGCTCTCTTATTTTTTTACTTTTTTTACCTTTCAGTTTTTGTTTTGTGCTCACCGGTAATTATGTTAACAAATTAGAATTGATTGATGTTTTATGTATTTTTTTATATCTGGGATTTCAGAGAATATTCAATCTTCTCAATTCATCTACATTTTTATATTATCATAAGCTATATACGTATACCTAACTAGCTCTTTGACATTTCTGTAGTTTAAGTTTCTTAATATTGTACTCATGTCTAGGAGAGTTGAAATTCCGGTTTCAATCAATTTTTCTTGTCCAGTAATATTGTTGATGGGACACTCTAAAAAATATGAATAATTGTTCCTCATTCACAATTTGGGCTATTACTTCTTCCAATTTTGAAAATAATGAACTGTTCTCATCCTAATAGGTTATACTAGTAATATGTCTTGTGTCCATGTTTAGTATTTTTGTATACAATGGTTTTATAGGAAAGTCCGACTGAACGCTAAAATACATTTCCTATTATTTTGTATGTTGTGTTTCCATTGTGTGTAAAATTTTCTATAGGTAAATTGTTTGTTTCAAATATGCTCTGAAATTTTTTAAAAACATCCATCCATTCAATGTATTCGGTGTAATCTCAGAGTAATAAGACATAGAGTTGCCATGCCTGTACGGTGCCTATACCAATACAACACATGTGTTTTGAAACGGGTATCGTACTCGTACTATTCTTTTCTGTACAACTCATGGTTGAGGGGGTGGAGGGTAACGACAGGTTATGGAGAATTTCTTTACATGTGAAGTAAGTTGGACCATAAGACAGTGGCGGTTGGTTTAGTTGATAATCGGAGGGATATTATATATTTATAAAATAAATCATTTCAGGTGAAAACGTATTCTGTTCAAGTAGTTCCTACAGGAAATTTGATTTATTATTTACTAACGATTATCGAAATGAAGCCAGTTTTTCTACCACCTACTAGATTTTCATTTATGTGTGGCTTTATAATAAAACGCGTGGTTTACTGGGTTAAAATTAAATTATTCCAAATGAACTGATTCATAACAATGATACATGTTAATTTCAAAACTAATGAACTTTGCTTTATAAAATCAGGTGAAGAAATTTGTGATTTATTCTCAGATTTTATAAATATATATAGAATTTTCGATTAGAAATCATGAATATTTATATTTACGATTGAGCTTTGATATTATTATGTGATTTCATTCAAAATTGGTATCTAGGGGTCTTTGTGGACCGACATTATGTTTTTTTCAATAATTCATGCTGACCAATTCTATAATTACGAAAAATCGTGAATGTAAATGAAAAAACTGTATTCAAAAATGAAAAATATGTTTTTCATATGTGTGCCATATGTCATATACATTCTGTGATCAACAGATTAAAAAGCTTTCTGCTCAATGTTCAGTTTGTATACTATGTAATTATTCTTGTGCAACCGGTGTTATATCTGTTATTGCTCACTCAACAACTAACTTACGTCACACAAAGAATATGATATCCGTTTTGGTTTTTCTTTCTTTGCACGAGGCTTTCGAGTTGCATACAAACAATATTCAATAAGAAATGATGGTTGTCATTTTTTTAACCTATTTTTGGTTGGGATATATCAAATAATGAAATAATGTAAACCTAGTTTCAAAAACTTCATTTATAAGAATAAGATCAAAAACGAAAACAGTCGAGTGGAAATTTGGTGGAGTTTAGGTGTTTATTTAATGGTGAACCCCGACAGCTCATTTATACATTTCTCGATACGCCGCAAACAAACTATTGTAATTTTGATTTGTGATCTCGTACCAACTTTAAAATTGGTTTACATGATCATTCATATGTTGTCGAGAACTGTTATCAATTTCATCACGATATAACGAAAAGTGGATTTTTTATAAATTATCAAACGAAATGTTTCACTTACAGTGGGGTCAATTCGAACATGGTACGAAAATACAAAAAACGGCTTGGCGGCGTGCAGTATGGAAATTATTCTTCGGTTTCTTTGGAAAGGGCAATAACTGCCGTGAAAGACAATAGAATGACATATAATAGAAGGGCTGCAGAGGTGTATCATATTCCAAGTGCTACACTGTGCAATAAAATTAAGGGAATCCACCCAGCAGCGCCTGGAGGACAAACAGCTCTGAATGAGGAAGAAGAACTGAGCCTCTCACGAGGAATACAGAAGGCGGCAGAATGGGGGTTCCGTCTCACCAGAGCAGATATCCGAGTTTTGGTCAAACAATTCCTGGAAAGTAAGGGAAAACAATAAAAACTTTCAAGGATAATGTGCCTGGTCTCGATTGGTTCTACAATTTTTTAAAGAGACATCATTCTTTGACTGAACGTGTCTGTCAAAATATAAAGCGTTGCCGGGCCGAACTGAGCCCAGCCGTTATTATTGACTATTTTGACAACCTATCACGAACCATCGAAAATGTCCCTTCATCGAACATTGTGAATTATGATGAGAGCAATCTTACAGACGATCCAGGTAGAGCAAAAGTAGTTTGAAAGAAAAGGACAAAATATGTCAACCGCATATTGGACTCAAGTAAATCAAGTACATCAATAATATTAGCCGTCACTGCTTCAGTAAAAGTTTTGGCACCATATATCGTCTACAAGGCATCCCACTTATATCCCACATGGACAGAAAATGGTCCTGATGATGCTGTCTACAGCAGGACTAAGAGCGGCTGGTTCGAAGGAGTTATATTCGAAGACTGGTTTGAGAAGATCGCAAAATATTCTGATGGGGGATAATGTATCCAGTCATCTTTCTATTCGAGTGATAGAATTGTGCGAGCAGAATAATATTGAGTTCATCCTTTTACCACCCAATGCAGTACATTTACTTCAACCATTTTTTGCTCCATTCAAAAACATTTGGCAGAAAATTTTAATGGAGTGGAAACAAAAAAATAAAGGGGTGCTGCCAAAATCAGTGTTTCCAAAGTTACTGAAGAGACTTCTTGATGAGGCTGGAGTTAATGCTGCAAACAATGTAATATCAGGATTCAGAACCTGTGGAATAGTTCCTTGCGATCGGAAAAGTGTTCTGAAGAAAATACCTAAACCTGCTGAAAAACAAATAGCGCAACAGGAAAGGCAGATTGATATTGATCAGCGATGGTCATTGACATTCGTCAACATCATGCAACAATCAAGAGCTCTAGAAAATAAACAAGCACTGAAACGAGGCAACAAGATTGATGTTGCACCAGGCAAAGGTATAATTGAATCGTTCAATTGAAAACATTACAGCTGAAAAATTTTCTTCTGAAGATGAGATAGATCACCCATATGATTCTATTTTTCAATGTGAGAGAGAGGTAGACGACGAAAATGTTGCCCCGATTGATGTATAATCGAACGAAAATTTAGAAGGCCTTATTCAGAATTTAAAGATAGATGATTTCGTCCTGGTTAAGTTTAGGTGCCCCAAAAATAAGAATAAATATTATCTTGACAAGATTACGGAAATTTTCAATAACCAGCCTGATCTCATTTTGATAGATTTTCTGAGACATAAAAAACCGAAAAAAATAATTATTTTCACTATCCAGATGTTAGGGATGAGTCTCTGGTGAATACAGAGGACGTTATAATGAAGCTGAAACCACCAACGGATCTCAGAAGAAACAGGTGGTATTTGTTGTTCAGTTCAATAAAATCTACTTTTTCTAAAAATTGCTGTTTCACACTTTTCCCTTGATAATTGGAAATCGTGCTATTTCATCCATTTATTAATATCATTCAATACGTTGTTCATTTTATCTTTTAATTCATCAATATGTTTTCCTTCACATATTAGATCATACGCGTATGCTATCAGTTTTACTTGTTTAGGATGGTTTAGGAATTACATCGAGAAGATATTTAAATATACAGGGTGTTCCAAATTAAGTCGGCACCATTGCCAACTCCGTTATTATTAATGCTACGAATTCGGTTAAATGGGGAAACTAGTAGTATTTTCAATGGCCTTCTCGATACCGAAAATAAAAAAAGTGACAGTTGTGATTTACAAATATTTCATTAAATGATATTTTTTAATGGATTTTAAATGCATTTCTATTTGTAATAACATTCTCAACAACGAAGCTCATATCACCTTTCTTCCTGGAGTTGAAAGTGAGC
>WOGN01001430.1:263-19312 GCA_015342105.1 Leptinotarsa texana
CAATATTATTGTTCATATTAAACACATGAAAGTATTTCCGTTGTCAATGCCAAGAAAATTACTTCCCTTTTTTTAATCATTCAATCAAGACATAATTTTTCGAACAGTGTTGGAGTTTCATCTAGGAGTCATTCAGTACAATGTACACAATAGGAACGTAACGGTGAACACTCTCTGTTTTGTGTATTATTTTCTTGAAAAAACCTCTGAGAAAATAAGTGAGGCAATCTCATCCCAGACAACTTTTGATGGAAATATGTATAGAAAACAATGTAAAAATGAAGGGAACGACTTCAAAATCTCTTACAATGATCTGAAGGCATATTGGTCTACGTTGCAAGGCGTTCTAATGATCTATATTATATTTGGGTTCTGGAGATTAATAGATATGAATTTAATATTCCAGAATAAATCATGTCTGTGCCTGATGAAACATCAAACACTACCAGAGAGGAAAATAACTTCTATCGCTTACAAGAAACCCTAGTTTTCTTTATGTTGCTTTGACGATCAACCATAAGATACTAGACTGAATGTTTCCCAGCAAGTTTGATGATCACCTAGGTGGAATAACATCTATAGCTAGTATTGGTTTCTCTGTTTTTTTATTGAAAAACAACTTTTCATTTTAGTAATGTTGAACACCTGAAAATTAAATTCCCAATTCACAGTTCCCTGCAATCTTTGATGAATGTTAATATTTGTTTGGTTTCTTTGCTCGATTTCGATTAAAGTGATCTATGAGAAAGGATTGAAGGACTAGGTAGTGTTTTGACATCTGCAAATGAATTTGTATTGAGATTATTTTATATGAAACAGAAATGGGTTCGGCGCAAAAGGTGAATCTTGCAGTAATTAAGTTGTGATGTTGATGAGGTAGTATAGTAGACCACACCATACATCATAGTTTCTGACCTACTGGCTACCACGATTATCAGTATTCTAATAATTTTGTAGATCTGCTATACACCATTATTTGGGCACACCTCTATGCAGGATGTGTGAACAGGAAGATGAAACTGTCAGGCATGTCCTATGCGAGTGTCTGGAGTTATCATCAATAAGAGAGTGTGTGTTCAGCGAGTCTTGGCCTACACCTGCCGATATAAAGGATATGTCTCCCAGAGACCTGTCCATCTTCCTGGAAAGATCAGGATGGACGATGACCTAAGAAGGCAACTCCTTGGGAGGAAGTACAATGGGTCACATGTGGCCTAAGTGCCTAAGAGTAACAGTACATGATTTGTCTCTCTGTTATTTGTATTGCTGCAGCCTGTTACAACTTTAAACCACTTTGTAGCTTTTTAGCAAAATAACATTGCAGGTTAGAATATTTTTGGAACGTTAGTGATGCTGGAGTACTGTGGGGTTATTCTGATTTTAAAGCCTTGCTAGAAGCCGATATTTGGAGGATAACAAAGAAATTTTTTGTGATTTTTACTAGTGTGATTACATTTTGAGTGCACAAATCGTATCACCGCTGTGATGACTCATTTTAGCTTTCAGGAAAAGAAAGTGGTTCCTTTACTTTCTAATTTTAAGATTATTTTTGGTACTTCATTATTTTTTGGCAGCAAAGAGTTACAAGTCCTGCAGAGTTTAATCGAATCGAATTCACTGTGGGTATCATTCTCCACCTTTTTATTTCATTTCAGAAAGGTTTAGGATACTTATCACCTTGTTATATTTCACGTTCGCAGTACAGGGTTTGTCTTGGGCCAACTTTCACGAACAAAACCAGCACAAGGATTGCAACACACTGCCGGACTAGCTGATTAAATGAACTGGATGCGTATGAAGGGTAGGCAACCAACCTTATTCGCTTGTAGAAAACTGAGGTGAATCGTTTTCTACGATTATCGCCAGATTAAACGGTTGCTAATGAAAATTAGAAAAGAATAATTAGTTATAAACTTATATAGTTTCTTTGGAACCTATCTTACTTTGGATGTACTACTTCATTCAGCACTGTTTTATTTTGTGCAGTAAATAAAAGAAGTCCGGGAATCCATATTCCTTTCATTACCTTTTACTTCTTTTACTCACTGATTTGGTCCTGTTTTCAATATGATACACCAAAACAGCTTTCGATTAGCTCCATTGTAATCCAATCTGACACTTAAGTCATTGGTTTTCTGTCACTTCTTGACCATTAGTTGAGTTACATTTTTCAGCTGATAATGCGAACAGTAGAATCAATTATTTGAATGGGAGATAATATTCATGTTAACATCCACAAGGACTAATTGATTTTCCAAAACGATGATGATTTGATCAATTGTTTCTTACTCAAAATTAAATATGTATTTTCTTTCCTTGTCCTGTTCATCACTTAGGATGATAAGAGAAGTTCAGTTGACATAATAGTAAACATTTGTTACAAAATAACTTATTGAATTTACACCACCCAGTAACTCGATGGCCTGAAGTGAACACAACAGATTCATCTGACTAACCAACATTACTCACTCTGTTAGAACATTTAAAAATAGAAATATTCCTAAATGGTAACACTTGTTTTTTCAGCTGACTAGGATGAGAATTTGACCTGTAAATCTATTGAATAACCATTTCATTGGATTTCTGAAATATCATTCACTGCCTCGTCAGTGGAAGTTTGAGACTTTTCCTGATCCCAAAGTTTTGCCTTCACATTTTGGAATTATAAGACTGCTGATGCCAGGACTCATTCATTCAGACAACGTACCATCAACCTTGAATATTTTTTCCTATTCATCACTTAACAGTTAAATAACTATGGAGTATTTCTTTCAATATGTTTTTTGCAATTTACAGAAGCATTCTGCTTTTGAATTAAAAAACCACTCTCATGATTTCGAAACATTAGTCCCAGGTCATATTTTGAATAGTTTTGAAATATTTTATGCGTTTGCTAAGAAACCCAAAGTTCTTTTGCAGTTCCCTAATTGTCCCCTTGTCACGCAATTCGATTATCATGTCACCACAAAATAATTCTCAGCAGCGAAACTCAACTTTATTTAAAAAAAAAAACTTATTCTAAATAGGAATTTATGATTTGTTTGAAGGTGATTGATATTGTGATTCACACGCATACAGAATGCTATTGGTTTTTAAGTATTGGGCAATAAAACAATCCATCAATCTTGTCAAAACGTAACTTCTCCTTCATGAAAAGTGATCCAAAATGGACGCTGGTTACATTCACCAAACCTGGGAACTACATTCACCTCCTGATGACACCAACCTGATTGGTGAAAGACGTGTCTAAAAGTTTTGTGTGGCTGCAGTATTTGATTCGGATTTTTTCTACGACAGTATTTTCTATTTCTACCTTTCAGTAAAAGGTAATATTCACTAGTACCAGAATAAGTTTAGAATTCAAAAACTTGTAGTGAAACATTCTTAAGGTTTTGGACAGAAAATTTAATGATATCAAAAGTCTCTCTTGCTGAGATACTCACTGTTGCCTTCATTTTCTCAAAGAGCATTAGAAGAAATGTTTACTTTTGAACTGAACATTGCCTTTTATTTGCCTGTAATTAAAATTTAATGTATGAAATTGTTATTAAGTTACAATTAGAGATATACAAGACGAATTATTATTATTATTATTGTCATTATTATTATTATTGTTGTTATTAGTGGACGTCAAAAATGTCGTCCTCTTATAAATTCAAATTTCTTACCTTGTAAGAGCAATATTTTTGGAATTCATAATTGGAAAAAATGGTGAAATGTATCTTTCCTACAAAAAAGTTCCTCGGTAACAACTTGATTCTTTCACTCACCCGTTCCTATCAATATGCCTTTTTTGGAGGTATTTGAAAATGTGTATTATTCCATAAGAAATTTTCATTAAAATATTTGGTTGAGTTTAACACTTTCTGTTCTTTCAGCTACCTTGTGCATGCATGTTCCTAGGTAGTGGTAGTAACATATTTTGAATTCAAAAGTGAGGTAATTGAAAGCTCTCCATGCCCAACTTGAGCGCTTCTCTCAACTTACCTTTATCTTCATCTTGAACATTTTTTTCTGGGAACAGATGTGTTCTTCCAAGTCATATTCCATAAAAAATTCAAGTCCAAGGGTATTTGTGGAAAATGCTACAACTTCTAACAAATATTTGTATGTATTTCGTTCACAATGTGCATAAATCTTACGATTTCTCAAAAATGAAACATTTAAATTAAAACACATTCGTAATGGTCAAACTATAACATCAGGAAAGGGATCAGTCAACTACTCGAATTCAGTATAAAAGATTGTTTTATTGTTTTCACGGTTAAGAAATGAAATAAGTTTTATTAACTTTGACGAAAATTTCAAATGCTTGGTTCTATTGACTATTGAATATAATTTCCTTAGTCGTAAATAACATAGGATAAAAAATAGAGCTTAGGAAGTAATCATCAAAACTGAAATATATTCTGATGTTCCACTATTGCATATTATCTGAATTATGAAAAATTGGACACTAAAACATTCAGTTTTACTTTTGTTTGAAGGTGATTGACATCAGTTTTCTCTTTTTCAGTTTTACTCTTTCGAAACTTTTCAAATTTTTGTTTGCTTGATATTCCATCTGTGCACTAGGAAAATTAGGGAAACGGCAGTTTTTTTGTCAATTTAAACTATGAAATTTCCTAAGTGGTTTCAGAATCCCTAATAACATTAATCTAGTAATTATGGTGAGCACTTATGACTTTTGAATTCAGATCCTGTATTATTCCTAGAAATGCTCCTCTGCACGTTTTTACATAATGTGTTAATAGGGATTAATATGCCACTTGTGCATGTCAAAATTTCAAATTTTTCCTAAACCAAAGAGGAACCTTGATGTTTGAAAGAATGGGAATATGAGGAGAGTTGAAACGTTGGTCATTGCCTACTGAGCGTGCACATGTCCCTTGAAGATTTCTGAGGGTATACTGGAAGTACATTTGAAGTATTTGAAATTTTCAAAACAGTTGGTCTGTAGTTTCTCATATCGAATTGGAGAATAAATTCACTTGAATTCATTAAACAAACAAAATTAAACTGCCAGGGACATGGATGTCACTGCCTAAGTTTTATATCTGAACATTTTTTATTAATTAAACAAATTTTGTGAACTTCAATAAATACAGTGTTTATAGATTAGAAAAATGTGTGTTTTCAACATGATCTCAAATTTGACCATTGCCTATGAAACATGATGTATCTGATGAAGCTATATTAACTGAAGTAACTTCTCTAAATTTGTTCCCCTTCAAATTGTCAGTTATTTGTTCTTAACTATGAGCAATTGAAAAATTAAACAATATTTCTCAAAAACTGTAATTATTGCATGAAATTGATACTCTTGAAAAGGTATGACTATAATTTGCAAAAAATCAAATTACAGATTTTCAAGTGACGTCGTTGTTAAAAAGACTGTCATTAAGCTAATAAGTAAATTGGTGTTCAGTTTTGAAATGTAAGTAAGGCATATCACACACAATTTCATAGACAAAAAGTTCGTTTTCCATTAAAACAGATTTTTTTCAACAAATTCTTGTATATGTTCAATTTTTCTTCAATTTTGATTATAAAATTTATTATATCCACAAAAAATCATTTTCGTACAAAATGTATTATATTTTATTCTTGTTGTATAAATATGTATTTTACTGTTAAAGTATTCATTTTTGAAACTGTCAAACTGTCAGAGTGATTGTTATGAGTGAATGATATTTCAAATTATTCACTCAATTTTTTTCTATTATGTTTTCATTTGGAAATTATTTAAGTGAAAAATTTGCTTCTGGAAAATGTATTCACAACTAATTAACTGCACACTTGGTTATTCACTAATATATTTGTAATATATCTTTTTTACAATTTGAAATACTAATTCTAATGATTATAAGGCGAACTATCCTGTTAATTATTTATGAATTCAAAAAGCGATATTCTAACTCTACATCATAATCTAGGGATTATCATTGAATTTATTGAGTATTTATGTAAATAAACATAATTTTGCACAGTTAGTAGTCGAACTTATGTAAATTATAACACTGATGTAACAGATTCGATTTTAACCTAGTTTTGTATCACATCATCAAGTATAACATATTGAATATTCATCTAAATCATCTTATACATATCATTACTACTGGGGAACACGACACTAGTTTCCATGAAGATCTTCAAGCAGTTCTTGTAGAAATGTGGTCTCCTGTTACGTATACTGAAGGTATACCGGACAGAAAACACTCAGGATACATTCAGTATACGTACAGGGGGCTTACATTAAGGCAGCATGCGAAACCATCAACGGGAAGGAGGAAGATCCAGCCGGCCAGGACCAGGTGAGTGAATATCTGCAAATGTAAAAACATAACGTCAATGTCTTGAAAGTTACGAAAGGAAAACATTCATTACTGTTCCCACAGGGCCGATATAAAAGAATCGCACACACACGGTGCCTCGAGGGGGTGATTTCAACCCTCGAATGCCCTAGGGTGGCTAAACTTCACGCTACCCGTCCAATAGCGATAGATTTAAAGGGGTGTCAGACCCTGGGGAACCCAAAAACCGGCAATGTGCGTTCAGTCAAGTTGGTTTGTTTTGAATTTCGTTACTTGAGGTAACCTTGTAAGTATGAAAGCGAGTACAGTACAAAAACAGTTGTTGACATTAGCCCATGCATATGTAAGATAATAATAATAATAGAGTGTGACTCACCGTGTGTTGACAGACAGGTGTTGCTCGTTGTTCCGCTGGCACCGAACTGAATTCGGAGTCGGCTGATCTGGATGTGTTTGGGTAGCGTCGCGGCGCTGCGGGCGTCCAACAACCGACGCCGACGCAGTGCGCGGGGCGGCTTCGTGGGCAGGAATTCCCATCAGATATATCCCATAACGTACCGAATGTGACAGACTGGGTGTGGTTGAGCAAACACAGCCGACGGACTGCTTAAATACATATGTGGTCTCTCAGTGCACTTTGATTTTCAGTATAAACACATACGGCGTTGATGGATTTTTCAAATGTGGCCGAAAATGAGCGTCTCATCGGTGCGGTCTGGTGTATAGTCACGTTCCTCGGCACGTCACGATGCCAGATTAGAGAGCATGTTTGCATAAGAGGAGGGTCCAACGCTTCCGATATCTGGTTATAAAAAGGCGTGGTTTAGTCGGATGACGTTTAATGCTTCCACTATCGGACGGAGAAGAGTGCGGAGAGAGAAAGAAAGCCTGTTGTCCCATTAAACCTATAAAAAGAAGGGTTTATCGATCAATTTGATAAAGGAAGATTTGAAAACTACTGCTATAAAAATAGTCCACTGTTTCGCTATTTACAAAAGGGGAAATAAGTTTTACAATTATTGCAGAAATTTAGGAAAGTTATTTTGGTTGCGTAACGATTCGCCTGATGGGAAATATACAAATATATTTTAATTCGTGATACGATCTTCTCATTTGAATGAAAATGTTTTTCAATTCTGTAATGTATGCTGGGCTTGTTTTGATTTAGTAGAAAAAACAGTTACGGAATCCTGATTCTTATAAGATAACTTGAGTGCGACCAATATGTTGCTATTAAAAATGTATTGCTGTTGAAGAAACATAAAATTACTGTTAATATATAGAATTATTATGTCAGTGGTGTGTATCATCATTATTTTCTAAACTCCCAAAGATGAAGGCTTTAAAATTATCAATTTCTCATTTTCTCCATGTACATACAAAACTGATTATGTTTATTTCATCAAATTTACATCATTTACACGTACAATTGCAATTAATAGTGATATTTCACCCCCATGCCCTGAATAAATACTCAATTTTTTTCGGCCTGCTCTGGAATAAGGTTTGTAATCGTTTCCAGAAAAATAAATTTTAAATTCCCCACTAAGACCTGGCTATTTTGTGGAACAGTCTCACTACGCATCTAGGTAATACTATTTTATTAGTCCACGAATGCTTGATATCGGAGCTTTTGGAAGATAATTCAAATTTTTGGGGTTGTAGGACCGCCTGCTCGGTACTGACGATGCCCAATAAACTGATGCCCAATAGCCAATCTACCGGTGGCTCTTAAATTGAAATCAATGTGGGAATGATCTTCATCAGGAACTCTACAATGAATTGATAAAAGTGACTCGATAAAATTGATTTTAATATTGATTTGACAATTTGTAAAACTTGTGAAACTTACGGAAGTGAGGTTAGTAATCCCTTTTACTTGCCAATTTTGGTATATTTTTGAATTCAGTGTCAAGTTATTTGCCAAAGCCCAATCATAACAATTGTTTTGATTTTTCTAACGTTTCAGTCAGTTGTAGAGAATATATTCAAATGAATTTTTATTAGGTAATAATATATACCAAATGTTGCTTTTGACAAACATTTTTGTTCATCGGTTCGGCGATTTAGTTGTTTCATTAAAACTGTTTCCACAAAATGAAAAAAAAACTTGTGGGTTTTTCATTTGCCAACAAACACATCATTTTTTACTCTTGTGTGTCTTTCTTTCAATCATTCAAACTTGACCAAGGTCCAGTGTGTATCGATGTTATCGAAGAAATTGACAATATTGTTTGCAATTACGTGTATCAAATAAGACTTATCACATGGATTTTCTTCAAGTACAGCCAATTCCATAACATTTAACAACAGGAAAAGTTGTTGAAAAGATTCACCTTCGCGTAGAAAAATTTATCTACGACATTAAAAGTCTCTGTGTCTCTATAGGCATCTCATTCTGCGAAGTCATTCTCTCCCAAAAATATTAATTGTAAGAGAAAACATCAAAGTTTTGTCTGAATTCACATATGAAGAGAAAACAATCCGGGCTACCTGAAATGCCAAACGTTCAGCTTGTTGAGACTTCGAGATAATTATAACATTCGTCCTCGTAGTTAAGGCACATACCACTGAGGATATCTGCTGCAGTAGCAGATGAAACGTTTGGTACTTTGGGTTCTATTCGACCACGGCATACCGGCCCGGATTTTGTTCTTTTCAATAGTGACTCCACATTTCATCTAATTGAATATAATTGTCACTCTATTTGTAATTTTTCTGTTCAATTCTGGCTCAACAAGTGCATATATTTAGCGATGTTTGCTATCTGGTCGTACCTGTTACTTAGATGTGGAGAGGTTAGAGTTGATGAGTTTATTGTAAGGTCTTTTTCCATCAAAATGGATATTTTGATGGATATATATCCTACTATTTTGACAACAGTGTTCCAACTTGGGTTCTTTGTTATTTATTTTATTCATTAACAGTCTTGTAAAAAATATCACAATCTTGCTACTTGTTGTTTGCAGATGACTTGAAAAATTTTAGAAGAATTTCAACAGTTGAAGATTGTGAACATCTACAAAACGATATAAATAACATCGTTGAATAGTCAAAAAAGAACAAATTGTTATTCAACGTTCAAAAGTGTAATACTATGATCTTCTCCTGAAAAAAAGTCAGTATAACGTACAGCTACGAGATGGACGGTATAAAACTCAACAGAACTCGAGAAATAACAGACATTGGTGTTACTTTTGATTATGATGTATGTACTGAATATATATAACAAACAAGGCCTCAAAGATGTATGGGTTTGTAGTTCGCAACTCTAGGAAATTCAACAATATTACCAGGATCAAACATTTTTATATTTATCATTCTTATCAGAAGCATTTTAGTATATGCTTCCATTATCTGGTGTCCTCAATATAATTGTCACAAATGTAGCATTGAAAGAGTCCAAAACAAGTTCCTGAGATATCTTCACTTCAAAGAAACAGGTAACTATAACCTTGATATAGCGCTACTTGAAAAGTACAACATACAAACCCTCGAGAAAAGAAGAGTATTTGCATACTTGATATTTTTGTACAAGATGATACATGGTGAAGTGGAAGATCCCTGTCTTCTATCAGAAATCAATTTCAATGTACCTGCTTGTGAAACTAGATCGTTTCGCGCATTTTATATTGAATCGGCAAGAAGAAATTACTATCAAAATTCCCCATTAAATGCTATATGCAATGCCTATAATAATATACAAAATGACTGTGATATCTTCTTGGATTTGAGTTGTTCTGAAACTCTGACGTGTTTCTTGTCAACTTTTTAAAATAATGATTAAGATAACTGCGCGAATATATCAACATCCCACGTTCTCCGTATACTAGACAAGCAGCAATAATCCATGATCACTTACGAGTTTCTTTTATTATTAATTTTTATCTTAACATAACATTTGTGATATTGATGACTTATTTATTTTGTAGAAATTCATCTTCAATCAAAGGATATAGATATAGAAATAAAATACTTTGTCCAATTTCCACTTACTTAATGTATTGATATTAATTCGACCAAGGTTTCGGTTTTTACACCATTTTCGGGTATTCTAACACAAGTAGTGTTGGCCGTATTAATATAAATACCATTAAGTAAGTGGAAACTGGACAAAGTATTTTATTTCCATATCTATATCATTTAATTTAACATAACATATTTTGAAAACCAACGGTATTGGTACATATTATATTTATTCCTGTTGCTATCATCTGTCATAATTACTTCTGAAGTATCCAACTACTACTACTAGATGGCGGTATTGACCACCATCAAACTTTTATATCCAAAGATCCACCAGCAATGTTTCCTTCGTCTTAACTCTAGGTCAAGAATCTAATATCGGAGTCACGTGACCTCCACAGTAGAACCGGTTTGTCCAAACGTGTATTTAAAATAAAGAAAATTGGTGTGTTAACTAGTCATTCTTGATTTATTCATCGGGTTATCTAGAATAACATGGCAAACTGAAATAAATTCAATTATTCTTAATGTTTACCTTTCTATTCCTATGCCACCTAATGGCTATCCCACACGAACCAGCCTACGCACTTCAAACTTGTTTTGCTAGATAACTTTTCTTCCCTCCGAAATGTGACGTGACGCTTTCCGTCGGATGCCAACTTGATAGAGGGCCATATCACTTATGTACAGAAGAACCTTGGACTCGGCTGTCACGCATCAACCAAACAACTGACTGACTGTGTGAATGGTGCGATGTCACAAAATCACAATGTACTCCTCAGCTGTCATCATCGTCCGTCTCTGTTCGTTTGGCGAGGGCCATTGCTGAAAGAAAATACACTGATAAAAGTGATTTAGTACTTTTGTTGGTATCCGTAGTTCGCTTATAGAAATGAATTGGTTTGTATATTTTATTAAGGGATTGGAAGACACTTGATGCAAATCCATAACGAACGTATTTAATAGCAAGTTATGGCCAAATACAATAAGAATGTTGGGATTATGAACGATAAAACAAAAAAATTATATCACGCTGCCCATGCCATACAACGGAAATGCCGAAAATGGTAACTATTTAGTTTTTATACCATTCGACTATTTAGAAATTTTGTCCATCCAACTCAGCTTATTCAGTTTTTTTTGACAATTTTGGCGTATAAATTCATATCTTCGGAATGCAATTTACAAACATTATGAAAAAAATGTGTGAAATCCGAAGTAAGAAAAAAGGGAAATAATTACGAAACTATAATATGTACTGAAAGTATTCCTTTTTCTTTTCATGAATTTGTAGAATATAATAATAACTTCAAGAGTGCTTTTTCTTGTAATGTTATCCAGGTTGGTGCTGAAGAGGCAATAAGGCGAGTGTCTTAAACCGAAACATCGGGTGTTCGCCGGTTCCATAAAGATCCCATTACACGTTCAGTAATAATGTCATTACCTGGAAATAATGACATTAATAATAAACGTGTAAACATAATAAACTGGAATTATCACAAGTATTGAAGCGGTAATGAAACGAATCCGTATATTTTGACTTTATAGCATCATTTCTAGCAGAGGGAGTTGGTATTGTCAGAAATGATGATCGTGTAAAGCGATGGCATTATTATTTCGTCATACCTCAATTCACTATTTCAATGATCATCCATCTCCTACAGAGGCTGAAGAACTGTCACATGTTTGAGACGAACTAGCGACAATACTAATTTTACACCCTTATAATTTTTTTCTTCAGTTTCATTTTGAAAATTAACAACATATGTGTTTCATTTCGATAAGTTACTTTCGACATTAGGTCTCTCTAATTTCCTGATTCCGTTATGATTACTCAGAGTGGGTGCTCTTCCTTCAAACTGTCAATAATCGGATTTTTCGTGTTATAATTGGTTGGACAATAATTTATTGTCTTCGTCCATATGAAAATAATTTTATAAACACTCACTTTCCTCGTATCACTTATTTCCTTCAATAACTGTGAATAAATGTGAATAATCTTCGCATTTTATCAACCATTTCTTCATCCAGTAACGACGTTTAACAGAACGGTTTATTAATAATGCAATAATTATAGCTAGACATGCTTTTTAAATCAATAATCGATAAAAACGATAGTCTATGTGATTTCTACACCATTCGAAACTTAATAATGATGAAACAATAATGTCAGTTATAAGGTGCGGAAAATAATGACAGGGAATGACGGGACAATTTTTAATAATTATCTGTTAGAATGACATTAGTACTGAATTTGTAATGGCCCTATAGGATATCTGTCTCAGTATGTGCTCCTGGTGGATTTTACGCAGTTGTGTTTTTTTCGTCTCGACAAAGAAGCGTAATGTGTTGATGTACGTATCAGATAGTTTATATTGAGATGAATTTGTTCTCTGCAAATAGTTGATAATGTTTTGAGTTCATAGTTTGTTTTCACTCTGGATTGTATAATAATATTTATCAAATTAACATACTATCAGATTGATGAATTGCTGACTTGCAATTCACTTTTTGCATTTGAAAAATAAATGATTCGGTGCACTCGACTATTTTTATCAGTGTAGACGGAAACGAGCCGTCCAATGATAAAATCTGTGACGTATGCAACGCCACATATTTATGTGGAATGCCTTGTGTATAATATGTGCAAATAATGAGAAGGTCTCGGCCATTCTTTCCTTTTGTAGTGGGTGCCTGCCTTGCTTGCTAAAACTGGGCTTTAAACTGTAAGGTTTATGAGAAAGGATAATGCTCGCTTCTGATAGTGTTTATTTCTTCGTGTACGCTGCCTTATGGGTTGTTGTTCCAAACAGGTCTTTACGTGGGTTTTGAATCAGGAATGTTTTTTCAACCATGAGGAATTCACACCGGGTACACAAGTTATTTTCCAAACGATACGGTCTTTGAAAACTAGAGGCTCGGCTTTGATTTTAGAAAATATATTTTCAGCAAACTCTTTCAATTTACCCAAATACGTTCAGAAGTACAACCTATTTCTCGAAATTTTATTGCTGAATTTAACAACCATAGAGTGAGGTTTCCAAGGGTCTTCATCCCCATTCAAAATTTCATTGTTTATTAATTTGATACAAACATGAATATTTGATGAAATTTGTTACAATGGCCAACAATTCAGCACAAACAACCTGATTTCAAGTCTCCACATATTTTAAATAGTGTTGAAAGACTTCTATCTCATTGAAAGGGGTATGTTATAAGAAAAGAATACTTTTTCGGAAAGAAAGGTTTTAGCTTTCTACTTCTCCATATTTATCAAAATAAAGTGGAAATCTTCCAAAGAAAGGAAGATAACAATCAATTTCAAAAATAAATTCTATACAAAAATGTGTAGATAATACCAATAACTAATTTTCAGACACAAACTGATAGAAAAAGCCCTCTGGAAACAACTACTTTCATATAAACATTGAATTACATGAACTAAAAATACTTTCGAAACAAATAATCTTATATGGACACAGAATTATATAAAAAAACTTTTTTCTATTAAATTTGTATTCCAATCATCCCTTATGGAATTGAAACAGATATGATTCACAGGATTATTATATATTTTCTTTTCCACAGTTTACTTATGTTGCCTAGATATGAACAATATATACTATTAAAAGTACCTATTGTGATGTATTAAATTTCGTCAGTCAAATGATTTTATTTGTATTATCGTTCATTTTTGTTTTAAATTCGAAAACAGTGCAGTTTTGTGACGGTATAATTTTAAAAATAACCAAAAATTATTATGAAAAGAGAAATGAAAATTTTTATGTTTTTAACCTCTTTCATTTGCAACTAACGTTACTACAGTTTCATCCTATACGGACTTTCTCTAACTTATACATTGTATACAATATTGTATACATTGTATACAATAAATATTGTTTAAGTTAGAGAAAGTCCATATAGGACGAAACTGCAGTAACGTTTTTTATAAATGAAAGTGGTAAAAAACATAGAAATTTTCTCTTTACATTATGATCTCCTACCACGTAGTAACGGCTACAGCCGTCAATTTATCAAAAATTATTATTTTATCTATGGTAAATAGTTCGGCAGAGTCATACTCTTATCATCTGACCTGAAAGACCACTCACCATACAAATTAATCGGCTTCGTTAAGAAGAGGGTTTATTTGATCGAGTGTGAGCCACAATAAAGCCTTGCGAGTGGTGCAGGGTCGAATAGACTCATTCATTTTGGACCTAACCTAATCTTGGGCTTTCGGTACAGAATAATTACAGCTGATATTTTTGAAAAAGTAATAAGAGAAACCGTAAGTTGAAAAGTAAGACCTTGTTGTTGTTTGCGAAAAAACTTGTTTTTTCCTTTGACGTACCCACACGTTATTCACAATGTGAAATTAATCTGCTAACTTATGTTTATTGGTTCAAAAAATGATACTTTCACTCACGAATAAATCGAAAATTATTGAATTTCAGATAAAATTTTATAGAAAAAAATGTTTCTGAGAATCATTTGTCACCCACGAGAAAGATAAAAGCAACGACTGGTACATGGTGAACTTTGAAGCAGAGGATAAGTGAAATCTAAATTCAATGTTTTGTGCAGATCTGTGCTGTTTGGCAAAATTATACAATACCGCCCCATTTCACTTTCGCCAATTGGAAAAAATGTAATGAGAAGCATATTTTATAATTTTTCAGGTACCTGACAAAGTGGTTAAAGCTTTCGCGGCCGAGGTTTTCAGTGTCACTATTTATGAGTGTAGATTTCTTGCGTCCAATATCATATTTTTCTTAATTGCCTCTTCACACCACTAGGACTATTTTTGCAAATAATCAAATTTGAATCGGATTTCTAACATCCCTTCGGTTATCGAATCAAATCCAGTTGGACACGACCATAATACGAGATCAAAATAATCCGGTGGTTTATTTTTATTCGATAGATGAAGTTTAGTACACCCATAAATCAGTCATCAACATGTTTACGATCGCCATATGTTACATGCCCGTTAAAGACCGTCGGCAAAAGACCGCTTCATGGGCGCTTTTCGAGTGAACAGCTCGGCAACTGGGAAACTTCACTGTCGAAAATGCAAAATTACGGCTTTCAATTCGGTGCTGGCTGACACAAAAAGAATGTATCGCGTCGTCTCATTTTTTTATATGAAGATATTAACATTGTTTCAATTTGCGAACGGCGTCATGAAGACTTCACGAAAGTTTCATTCTCGTGCTTGAATTATTTCGGGTTTGCGATTATTTTGAAAATAATCCTGAGATTAAGGCGAGGAAAAATTGATGCATGCGTGGTATTTGCTAGGAAAATTTCACAAGATATTGAACTTCAACCACGAATTATTTAGATTTAAGTTTTAGCTTTTGAAATAAGAAAGGGATATTTTTTAGAGAGATTAGTTCTTGGGAAAAAACTTTTTGGCTTTCTACTTCTTCATCATTGAACAAAAATTATGATAATTTTCCAAAAAAGGAAATAAAATAACTACTATACAAACGAATATATATTGAATTATGGAAATCACTTGTTCCCATTCAATTTGTTCTCCAAACATTTGTTATGCTATTGAAGTTTCGACATTCACCTCGTCAGTACCGTTTTTGATAAATGTTACAAGAGAAGCACTCAATTTCTTAATAACACTCATACGAAGTTACGTCACCAGAAGGAACGAGTCTGTTCATATCAAGATGACAGCTTGTATACCTACACATTGATACGGTTAGTAAATATTTTATATAGCACATTTTCAATATCTGTTTCAATTCAATAGTTCCAACCCAATGGGAAAAAGTGATTTTCTTGTAGTTCAATGTTCATATGAAAGTAGTTGTTTTCAAAGGAATTTTTCTTCCAGTTTTTATCAGCAAAAACTTTTTTGTATGCTCTGTATATCCCTCTAAAGACTTTTTATTATAGTTATTTTCTTCCTTCCTCTCTTTGGAAGTTTTGTACATTCTCTGTTGAATGATGGGAAATAAAAAAGCCAAATAACTTTTCTTCCAAAAACATATTCTCTTTTCGTTTGAAATGATATATCTATATCGTAATAAGAGCGGTGACATCAAGTCGTAATTTTGTGAAAAAAATGGGTGTTTCCTCTTGTAATTTCATCCATAACGGTGCTGATGAGATCATAAGACAAGTGTCTTATTCCGAAACTTCGAACTATACCATTGAGGATGATGTGTTCCTTGTAAGTGACATTCTAAATCAATATTCTTCAATACGTATACCACATTATGAAGCGATCCTATTAGTGTTATCTCTTTCTATTCCATGACGAATGTTTGTAATACAAACTGAATGAGAAAAATTAATTTTTATGCATTTAAATGTTCTTATGGAAGTAGTTGCTTTGAATGGTGTTTTTCTTTCAGTTTATGTCTGAAAAAAACTTCCGTGTATGCTTTAAATATATTTGCAGAGTTTTTATTGTAGTTGTTCTCTTTTTTGTTCAATTATGTTCTAGCCGATCAAAATTCTATTCCAGCCAATTTGTCAATAAGAAGAAATAAAGTAGGAGAAAAATTCAACCGGAAACGCCTTAAAATTATAACTGAGAATTATCATATTTTTTGTATGAAAAATTATCTTGGTTTCCATGGTAATTTGACACAAAATACGTATTTCATTGGTCGAAATCCTTTGAAATGAAAATTTCAACAGAAAAAAGGATAATTGGTATATAAACAATCTGTGAATCTAAAAAATTAAATTACTTTTGATGCCAAAATGAAATTCGTTACGAATAATAATTCAAATATGAATAAACCCTTTAATAAGGGCATGTCAGGTGAAGATATGATTCCGTAAAATATACGTATCAGCTGTTTCTGTAATTATGTTAATTTCTTTGTGTTTATGACTTTTATACGTTACAATTTAATTTATTTCATAGGATAATACAAAGTTACTGAACATCAACTTCTCCATTAAAATAAAAAAGGGAAGTCCAAGGATGAGAAAAAGAGATCTTCTATAATCAATAAAAATAATATTGATAAATGTGTTGATCATCCACATGTTTCTTTCAGATTTAAATTGGAAAAATAATTCTTTCTGAACACTGCATGCACTGGACATTTATAAGGTTTGAAACAAATATAATTCCAGGAAAAAATGATACTATTCCATTTTCCTGTTTGGTGCGAAGGTAAACACTTAGGTACTGTATCTATCCATCTAACAATGAAAGTATTATTTATTGGTGAAGTTATGAAAAACCATATAATAGATAGATATTCATTTATTTCTACAGAGTAAATGTAAATCTTGTATAAAAGTTGAAAGAAATACTTTGTCCGAGAAATACGTCAGTGAACAAAATTACAAAAAATAATGAGATACAAAATTTGAATAAAACACGTCACATACACATATAAATATAGAGTTGATAAAAATAAAATTTTAAATAAACTTAAAATATTCATCTATAGTATAAGGCTCTATATTGCATAAACATTCTATCACATACTTCAAAAAACTGCTGGCCATCGCAATGCCTCTTATATCCTGTGGGAGAGAATTAACAACTTTAATCGCACTGTAGACAGTAATTTTAATGACTCAAAAATGTATATCGCTGGTACTGTTGATAATTTGTTCATTTTAAAGATTCTGATTACCCTTTTTTGGCAGAGAAATACTTTGTTCAGCACATGACTGGAGCCCCAAATGATAATACCAAACCTTATTGCAGAGTAAAAATTAGCACTGTCAATTTTTTTTTTTGAGAATTCTCATAGCATATGGAGTTGAAGAAAGTTTTCTGCAGATATTGTCTATTTGATTTACCCAACTTAAGGTGTCACAGAAGTGTCGCAGGTCACTCTACTAAAATCATTGAAAGTGTTGCTCTTCGGTGTCTCCATGCTGTGATCCATTTTGAATTGACGCAATCTGTTTTTTTCATCAATAATAAATTAAGGAATTTGCATGTATTTCAATTTGAATAACCTCAAATTACTGATATAAAAGAGGCAAAAAATACCTATTCAGAAAAAAATGAACAGCGTCAATGTATAGAGTACAAAATTCTCAATTGATCCTTCACAGCATAGCAGAATCAATATTCAATGAGATATGCAGATACAAAAACACATCAACATTAAAACGGCCAAAAATTTTGAAACAACACATAGTTTTTTTCAACTGTCTAAAGTCTATCCAAATCCAAGCATGAGTAAAACAAAACCAAAGCGTGATGTTGACGTGATCGCCCAGTGTCAGATGGAAAGGGCAGCGTTCATTGGTGAATTCGCCTTCTTGATACGAGTTCGGTACCACTACAGGGTTGTAATCAGTCGTTTGCTTATTTGTGTGGCGTGCGTTACAGTATATTGTTTAAAATTGTTTTCCAAGATGTCCAGTACAGACACTGCTGATGACACTGTGAGCTATCCTCAGAGTCCAGCCAGGAAACTATACAAAAAAAGACATTTGAGTGTTGAGATGAAAGAAGTGATTTCAAATGTGTTCAAGAAAGAGATGGAAGAAATTGAGATATCGACTGTCGACTAAATCGTATCGAGAGTTTCCGATAAAATTGGAGTGTGTTGCGCTTCGATTTACAATGTTTCACGGGAATATAAACAAAATCATACATTTTCCAAACTGAATACAAATCAGAATCGTCAAACCATTATAAAATCAATAAATGATGCTGATAAACATACAATCAGGAGGAAAGTGCATTAGTACTTTTTCAGAAATGAATTACCCACGATAGACAAAGTACTCACAGAAATAAATGAAGATATTTTATTG
>WOGN01001431.1:0-19308 GCA_015342105.1 Leptinotarsa texana
CATATTAGCTGTACTCTCTGTATTTCAGTTCTCTAATGAGGGTCAAACTTGCAGTGAGCTATCAACAAATTATGAACAGACTTTATAGATGAAAGTACATGAACATAATTTTTTGTAGTTGCCTAGGGACAAATGAATAGTTCCAAAACAGTTGCCACCTCGCTTGAACTACGTTCAAAACATAAGGCAAGACCAGAGTTTCACTTTATCGGAGTGTCAGTGGTAGATAACTTCAATCGTTATAAACATGATTATCGGCGGAAACTCCCCTATAACATGAATAACAATAATAATCAATAACGCTAAATATCACATAACAAAGAAAATAGAAAATATGCAACACAAGCAATAAATCTGTTCATACAAGTCATTAGTATGAATTATTCAAACAATTACACGATAAGAGACAAATTATACGGAAAGAGTTGAATTACACAGTGTTCGTGAGGCGCGCGTGCACTACCAGTTTAAGCATAAGAGCCGCGCATTCCGCACCTACAATGAATATAAAACGAAACTCTGCTCTCCAACACTGTAGGATTTTCATTTCAGAAATGGCACTGTTAACTCCATTAAAAAAAACTAAATATTCCGAACAGTGTGTTCTTTCTTTCTAGCAGAAGGATATTCAGTAACAAAATTGAAAAACTGTTCTTTCACTCGCAGAGTTACCGGATGGAGTTTCCGAAACAAATTTGTAGAGAACTATCAGAATATCAATGAATTTATCTTGATGTTGACTCGGCATTTGATCTTTCAAATAATGTTTACCAGGCTGCAAAGTGTTTGCGGCCTATACCGTAATAAAACCTTCGAATATGTACCTTCGATAGTACACAGTGTCATATCTTCACATAAATGTCATTTTTGAATGAAGCACGATGATTTGATAAAATAATTGTTAACTCTAAAAGTTATTGATTGATACGACCTTCATTATTATTATATTTTCACTTACTATATATGTTGCTGGGATTTGTCAGTTTTTTATTCATTCAATCATATGTCATGTTGATTTTAACCATTTAAAAAAAGACTTAAAAAACCTTCTTTTATTATTTCATAAATTAAATTCATTGTTTTATACTCATTTTTACTGTATGATTTCGTAATGTCCCAAATTGTCATATATACGAGTTTTCACAAAAAATCAACTAATCTACAGCTGGTTCAGCAGAAATTCAGTTTTGCCATTGACAATTCATATATCTATGACAATCAAAGATAAATGAAAAATAGGATGACAAACTTATTTGCTAAAGTCGAAATCCATGAGTCTGGGATGCAACAACTTTTTGAAGCATTCAGTCTAAAAACACTTTGTCCACACAAGAACAAAAATATTGTCTCTAGACGCGCGTTTCGCTAATCAAATTTGAGCATGGTCGGAAGATAATGATGCATGATTTTCAAATCATATTTGGAGGCAGATATTTGTAAAAAGCGTACACAAGCGTAATCAACTCAAGACGGAATGAGTAATATGTAGATTTTGAGTGAAACCTCTTCTAGACTATTTCATCTAATATTGTTTTAAAAACATTAATTCTCAGCAAATATTCAAATTCGATATTCCTGATATACTTCTTCACTTGAGTCTTCTATGAAATGTGAGACCTAAGATCTTATGCAAGATAAGTACCGTTTGGGGACACTTTAGAATTCTGGTTGCTAATAGGTGGTTCAGTGAATTCGATTGTCTTTGATTCTCAAGGAGAAAATTTGAGACCACTGAGTGAGACGATCTTCAGCAGTCTGTAATATTTCAATGTGAACCAGGAAATTCGTTCTTGATCGTGAAATGAAGTGGAGCGTTTGTTTTTGAATATAAATTGTGAGTTGAGATCGAAAATAAATCAAACATATTGTATAACTAGAGTAACTTCTTCTATAGGTATTACTTGACCGCGCATACATAGCCTTCAGCATCGAATATCTGGGTCGTATCAGTCGAGGCGAAGAAATTCGTTAATATTTATAGCATCCATATAACTTACAATGAAACAATGCGTAGGATAGATTCTCGAATTGGATAACAAATACTCGTTAAGCCAACATCAGCTTTTATGACCGTTGTTTCTACTTAAAATTTTCCGGTAGATTTGAACTGGCTTGTTTTAAGTTTTCGTCACCTTTAATTGGTTAAGGCGAACGTCTCAAAGCGATAATTATTTCAGTCGATTTACAGTTCAGAATTTAAATTTATCAGTTGAAAGTTTTACTACCTGAATGCTTGCGTAGTATGAATTATTTTAAACTTGCTGTTTCCGAGTATTTGTTTCTTAGCGTTGTGTTTGGTTAGTGAGGAAATATATTTCACGACATATGATTTTTTGTCCTGACTTCTTTTTCCATTTGAATTTCTTTCAACATTCAATAATATATAGAAAAACCTTGATTCATTGTTTGATACTAGACTTTACTTTTCACAAGTTTCCTTTCAGTTGGAAAAATTCTGATATCAATGCCCACTTTTGGAATGGAACTATCTCAAAAAAATCTTTAAATAATCAATATCAAAAAGAGAAAAAAGTCTTTGCGCGTTGAACATCTCGTAAGTTGATGATATTCTATCTGAAACAGAGAATTCTGGAAATATTCAGCTTCATAATTGAATAGAACTGACCGATACTTGATGAAAATCCATGTTAAATACAGTTTAATTAATACAGTTTATTGTATGATTTCCACTATGAAGCTATTTAGATTCTGGAGATATACAGAAAAAAACAAAAAAAATCCAAATTATTTTTTGTCTATATCTTCTTTATTTGCAGATATACTAAAAATCTGTTCACATTTTGCTATTGTCACTTGATGTGGGCTATTAAAATATGTCAGATTACACAGGTTGTAATCTGACTTGGGCCACATCCATTTTAGAATTTTTAAATACGGACCTGTATTTTTGTTGTAGTTTTTGTATCGTTGACGCTCACTCCATACTGAAAAATTGAATTTTATTTTATATTTCGCGATGTTTCGGTAATATTTGATTATAATTGGGTGACATATTCCCTTTTAAATTACAGCCCTGAAAATTGGTTGACTGAGTTTAATAAAAACACAATAGCAAATTTCACGTCTCCCTACATACCATGTAGTTTTAAATAAGTTTTTTTTTATTTTTAGGTACCTACTCATATTTTTTCATATTTCCATTGCTCCATTACAATGAACTTCGAATAAGAACACCTTTTATGATTATCTGAGACATATCTACAACAAAAATGTATTATATGTGTTTCGATGAACAGAAAAAGAAATCTCAATAACATCCGAAACGAACAGTATTAAATTAATGGCGTAATAAATGTTCGAATTGGAATCCTTAATAAGATGGTCTGCAAGATCACCAGATCTTACTATTTTGGACTATTTTCTATGGGGGGAAAAATAGGATTTACTCTGTCAGAGAGATAAAAAATGTGGAAGACTCGAGATTGAGGATTTTGAATGATTTCGCAACAATGCAACAAATAAGTATATTAAGGGCAATAAATAATATGAAAAACCGAGTTCAAAAATGTCTGGAAATGAAAGGACTCCATTTGGAACATTTATTGTGTCATAGATTTTTTTTGTATATGAATTACTTCATTTCAATTGTCATTACGAGTATAGTCTTTGTTTCGGATATTATTATTGCTATCATTTATTTTTGATGTAGATATGTTTCAGATAATCATAATAGGTTTTCTTATTCAAAGTTCATTGTAGAAAACAATCAGAGCGATGGGAAAAACATAAAAAGGTACCTGAAAATGAAAAAACTCTAGAAAAACTCTACGATACATAGGGAGACTTATTCAACCAACCAATTTCCAGGGCTGTAATTTAAAGGGGAATAATTTACACAATTATAATCAAATATTACGGAAACATGGCGAAATATGAAATTGAATTTGATTTTGTACTACAAACAAAAAATACAGGTCCGTATACAAAAATTCAAAGATGGGTTGGCCCAAGTCAAATGACACCCTGTATAAGAGATTCATGGACATATTCTGATAGCCCACATCAAATGCCCATAGCAAAATTTGGACAGATTTTCAATATTTTCGCGAATAAAAAAGATATAGACAAAAAATTATTAGGGGTTTTTTTGTTTTTTCCTATATATCTCCAGAATCGAATGAGCTTTATTCTATTACTTCACATCATTAAATAGGTCTCTAAAATACGCAACTTTGCCACAATTCAACAGATACTCTATCTCTTATCGTTTACGAGATCCCCATGTACAGAAACGAATTTGAATAGCCCTCCCTGTATATGTTACATATATATGTTAGGGTATAAAATGGTTGTAACCTTGAGATTACGCTAGGGAAACTATTGCTTGAAGAAACACGTGTCTCGGTTTCTGTAATTAGTTTTTTATTCATTTTCAGTTTTCAACATATGAGTATTGATAAAGATTTCGTAAAAGGTTCCTTGGAAATGTGAGCAGCTCATATGAGGTATTCTCACAATATTTTTTATTTACTTTCTAGATAAGCAAAATTATCTAATGGTGACAATGTCGTCACTGTAAAACAAAAAAGCATTTGTTTTAGCTTGTGCGTGCAACTTTCGCACGAACAATCTAATTTGGTATTGAGACGCTTAATTGTCATGAAATTTTTTAACTGGAAACTATTTCTAGTGGTTTCTCCAAATTCTGAAATAAAACATGTTGGATCCATAATATCATTGGAAGAAAGTCTTACTTCAAACGAAAATGATTTCTGGAAAAATCAATAGTTTGAAAGTTGTGTATATTTTTCCTCAAACATCAAAAGTTTCATTTTGTGAGTGACATTCCTATACTATACTGACGTTTCTCACTATCACGTTAAGTACATTTCCATTTCTAGTGCCGGCGACACTGGGAAAAATAATATTTTAAGAAAAAAAAACAATATTATTGGTTTTCTCCCACTACCATTCACAATTCAGAGACAATTTTCAAGTTTTTGGATTCGGCGTACATCATTATAATCTAAACATGAACCATAAACGATGTCACAATATTTTCTTTACTCTGTTGATATAAAAATTTCAGTGACGTGTGGACTATTCTTTGTTTTTTCGTAATTTGTCTTTTGAATCGTGATTAAGAATCTATGACGAAACCCAAGATTTTGCAGCTATCACTAAAAGTCAACATGTCATCCCCTAAAATGATCTGCATTTCACTCGGAGCTTCCTGTTTCTGAGAAACCTTTTCAAATAATGTAGTCATTGTCACAAAAGTCATTGCAATGTATGGAGAAAAGATGATAATTAGAAAGATTAAGGAGTTTTTCTAAGTCACGATTGATTGATTGTTGATGGATAAAATATTGGCGTGTCATCTATAAATATGTGGTAATTGCTATTATTGGAGTTTTTTCCCGATACCAAACCGTTATTTCAATCCATACATGTTTCCGTCACCAAGTGATCATTTCCAGGAGGTAGATTTAACTAAATATATTTACTATATCAGCCTAATCTATACCATAGATACCTCTTCTAGGTACCCGCGTCTTGAGTATCTTAAATCATTTTCACAATATTGCCTTATCTACTAGTCTTAAATTAATTTTACGATATGTTCTTATGTAATAGTCAGGTAAATCTAATAATTAAAATATCATTTTAACAAGTTGTATAATATACTATTAGGTACTGGTCCACCATTGTGCAATTATAAAACAACAATAAAAATAAAAACAACAATACGCATCTAGAGGCCTGTATGCCGTAGACAATGTATTGGAAAAAATGACGGAAATATGCTTTTACTTCTTGAGTGTGACAAATATGTGGAACATGAGGTTTTCGGTAGTGATAACATGAAAGCATGTTTCCAAATTTGTGAAAAATAGTTATGCAAAAGCTTTTGTTTTCTCAACTTTTTATTTTGTTATACGTGAAAATCCAAGTGTAGCATCAACAGTATCCCTCATATTATTAGAAAAATATGCAACAGTCTTACTATGAGGTGTTCGATTGCCCAGGGACTGACTGTGTTTCAACCTCCTCAGGTACCAAATATATATCAGGTACTTCATTCCTACTAGCTCGTGATGAGCTGATGCACTCATATTTAGTATAATTAACATTTGAGATGGTCATAGACAAGTGTTCGCCTGTAAAAAAGCTTCTTAAGAAAACACTCATTTATTAACTGGAACCAGAAAATGAGACCATACATGAATGCAGTAGTCAGCCTAGCTTCAATGATGAGATCTATGATGTTAAGAACACAAATCATTGCTTTGGATATCATGAAAAAAATCATCTGCAAAATATCAGTATTTCCATTTTGAATCAGAATGAAATAATGACAATGCCATCACACGAATTCGAATGGCATTTCATTCCCTCAAAATCTCACTCGGGAACATTATATTTCCATATAAAACGCACTGGGGCAGAATCCTGCAGGCTATCACATCCCAAAAATCACATCGACGTCTCACACAAAGGTGTCCTTTTATGGCATGCATTTCATTATATCCATCGGCGTATCCCTTTTGTGAGTTCCTTTTGTACGGGTCCCGAGAAGGTCTGCCCTTGCATATCAATGAGACAGGCGGTCCAAATCCCCAGCGCAGATTTAATGTTTTTATAATCAAGAACCTCCCTTAATGTAGCACTTTTACTTTTCGGGAAAATCTGAAAGGGTTTGATGAAGAGTTTTTCCTTTTTTATGGAAATTGACGTGGTTTGACTTGATGAGAGTTGTGGAATAATTATTAGAGAGGTTAATTTTAGATGAATGGGACCAGATGTTGCGTTTTTTGGTCAGTTTCTAAATTTGAAAACGATGGTGCTCGATTTTTTTCTTTGAAAGTGGTGATTTGACTACGTTTATTTTCATGTTGAAAAGTTGCTTTTCATCTATTAGGTGGAAAAATTGAGCTGTTATTATATTTTTAAAATAGGAGTCCAAGGAAAATGTCAATACAAGTTTCAAGTGGATGATATGCATGCTTGAAAAAGATTTATATACACAAACATTGTTTAGGAAATAATAGTGGTAGAGGTAAAGTGCTGATGTTCTCAAAGAGAGGTGTTGTCCGCAGTGGTAAGAAATCTAAAAGACAAGTTACTACATCTTTTGAATCATAATGTGTAGGCTCTGCAGAAGGCTCTAAACGTTATAATAAGATAGACCAAAGATAATTCACCCTACATTAAACTACTCAAATTTAGTGTAGTGATATTAACCAAGAGAATAAGACAGATCGATTAGGATCTCTACAACTTGAAGATGATAGGATACAACTAGCGGGAAAATTCAAATATGTGGGAGTTAGTATAGACCAGAGATAAAATAAGCAACTGCTTGTAATAAGCTTAGGATACGGAGAAACAATGGCAATAATAGCATTGGGGGCCCCTTCTCTAGAAAAACCATCAAATTTACCGAGCTATAAAGAATCGAGCAAAATTGCAATTTTGGAATATGTGGAGTTGATGATGAATATTCATCCTGACAATATACTTAATAGGAAAACAAGGTGTACAGATATATCAAAAATTGAACCTAGATCAATGTTCCTACAGACTTCGGGGTATACATCTGGGCATACTCATAATTACTTGTACCTCATACCAAAGTACCGCTAGGTCTGTGAAATATGAGGTAATCTTCTTCTCATAATATCCCAGATGTGTTCTAGGGTGGCAAGGCAACAAATCTACTTGACTATCTTCAAAATGGGACAACGTATTTTCAGTTATAAGAAGTCGGGCGAGGGTTGGGTGTTGAGCGTCCATATGTAACGCAGAAAATATAGTTCTGTCACCTTCTGGATCTAACGCACGACAAGCATGCCGCCTCTGATGAATAACAATTGTGACCTGCTTTCATTAGCAATAGCCCTCCATACCATAATTCCATCAGTGTGGTGCACATGCCTTTCCAGGACAAATCGGGGATCATTGCACGATAATCATGCATGCCCAAAAGAATCTGGAATAATCACAACACCACAATGGTATTCCATTCGAGGTCACAATTGAGCCGTTCCCTACACCAATCCAGTCGATCACGTTGGTGTCTGAAATTGGAATGTCCGACCAACTGAGAACTCTTCTATACGCTTCAATGTTTTGGGCTGCAATTGTCCTTGTGGGCGTGAAGCGGTCCCGTAGAACCAAAAAACTGAGGCGCCGTATGAGGTCGTTGTTCTGGCATGCCCTGTACCTCTAACTCTCTGTATACGGCCTTTCTATTTTCATTCCCGATAACAAAGCATCACCGTATTCACATTTCTATTTACCCTTATGGGTGTGACGCAAGTCCACTGTTTGCTCTCCCTATCAAACTCGCAGAGCTTTTGAAAAATTTCCTCGTCTTCTCGCTCTAGACATTATGAACAGAACAAAGTAGCTGTTCACAACTAATTGTAGCTACAAAACATTACTGCTTAGTTATTTTTTGTAAGAATAGACCTTATTACAAAAATCACTTCACTGATATGTTTGAAAAATCATTCGTTTTTTGTCCGAACTTGAACGAAATATATTCATAGAAATTAATTGAAATGAATTCAACATCACTGGCTAATTTCTTATATCATTTAGTATATTCGTAGCTTCCTGATTTTCTTCTCCTTTATGTTTCTAGTAAACTATAAAATTATTTTTGGTCTCCTTTTTCCATTTTACCTTCAAGTCTTTTGTTTTACAGCTTTCACCATTTCTTCAACTTTTGTCCATCCTTTGTTTCTTGAATACTATTACACAAATACATTTGCTTTTTCCAATTTGCTGTTTATTTTAGCCCTTTGCTTGTTTTTTTTGGTTTTACTGGTTTTCAATGTTACGTATGCTTTTCTTTTTACTTTGTTTGATGTTTAGCGAGAAAGTAGATTTCAGGGTTATATTCCTCTTATTTTTTCAGTTTTTTCAACACCAATTATTGTACTTTTCAAGTATCAAGTATCGGATCAGTTTCTCTCATTAACTTTTGTAGGGTTTTTTCTGCAACTATTCAGTTCAGAAACATCTTATTTCTTTATTGATTTTTCTCATCGCGTATCATTGAAATTCTCTCTTCTCTCGAAACGAAAGTTTTTTGCTGAAAATCAGATGAATATTTAAAACGATACCACTGTTATGGATTCAGGGATTCAGTCTACTCTATATCTGTTCAGGGATTTCAGCTGAGAACTAATCCTAGGTCTGATTCTCCTCGCCACGAGGTCAAACTGTTATTTTCTGTTTGTCGTTGTGTAAGTGTTTAAGTGCGGTGCCTGTGTGAAAGTAGTGATTCACATTGGATTTCAATCGTTGAAGATTGAATCCATTTGTGTGTCAAGTCACTCTTACACTTGTCGTGAAAGTATCTATAGAAGAAAGGCAAATGTCCTACCTTTTTCGATGTTCCAGACTATCAAGGTTGCAAGTGATGTTCGCATGGATGGAATCCAGCAGCTTCAGGGTATGCTTAGGGGCAAAGCTCCTTACATGAGAACAATACAAAGAAAGTCAGATCTGAGCCTTATAAAGCATCAAAAGTTACTGAGGAGTGTACACTTGTGGTTCGGATCAGTGTTCCAAGCTTTCGAGAAGCAGCCTCTGCAATTCCAGCGACATGATTGTTCCAAGGCATATTGGCGTCCATGTTAACACCCCAACAAACTTATCGAAGTTGAAATGTTACTTACCTACATGAAATACAAAAATGTCTTCAATGTTATTTTTTGAATTTTCTTGAATTCCGGAATAGACATCTGTCTAATCACCTCATCAGCACTGTTTTGATTAACATCCAATTTTCATCTCTGAAAGCGGCTCATTCGCATGATCTACGCATTTCTGTAAAGAGTTTACTTTGAATGCATTTGCTTTCTTCCTTCCTTCGAAGTTTCGCAAACTTTTCTTATAAAGATGGAGAAGCAGAAACCCAAAAAGTCTTTTCAGAACTAATCTCTTCTGAAATGCCTACTTCCTTCAATTTGAATATTCCTGGATTGGAATCAAATAACTATTTCAATGGGTTTTCGTACTGTCATAACGGTGACCGTCATAAAGCTATGCATGAAATTAGTACTACTTCATGCTGATGAGGTGTCGTGTTCCTAAACTTCAAAGTACACCATTGAGGTATAGCCACAATTTCACTGTAAAAAATAATTTACCAAAGGAAATTCTTTTCTATTACAACTAATTTGTAACAAAAACATGAACCAATTATGGAGTCATTAGTTTTGAATTTTTTTGTTTTAAAAAGTTTATAACAGTTTATATCAGTTTCTTCACCGAATTTCAATTTATTTTCAGAATATCTTGTGAAAGATTTAGAACATTGACTCAATAATAAAGGAAAGCCCAAAGCTGCCGGGAGTAAACTTTGGTTTAATTATATTTATTCAAGGATTTAAATAATTTATCACTAGAATATAAATGTTTTGTTTTGGTTGAATTCCCATTTTGTTAAGGACTGGCAGTACTAGAAATAATCATTCTTGAAGTTTTACCTTCCACTTCACTGAATCAATAGGAAAATTTTGAAATGAGGAAAATCAATAGTTTGATCCTAGAAAATTTTACTACTTATTTATACTAGATAGACATTTTCAATGTAATTATTTTTGTTTGGTTTTACGTCGTCTGTCATCTTTCACATTTTTCATTCAAAATAAAAATAGTTCAATGGATTGTATTTTGAATTTTGAAATCCTTTACCATTTTTTAAACTTTCTAACTATGCATGTCATTAGTTAACTTCTTTGACAATTCACTTTATCAAGATATGTTGATGTTACATTCAACTTTTTGAATTCAATTTTTGTTATATTTTATAAATGAAAATTGAACAAGAAGTAGGTATCAGAAACATATTTTGGTTTACTGTGAAATGAAGTTGAATTGATACTTCCTGTATTATTTTCCTCCACAAATATGTTGTACTTTTTCAATCAATGTTTAGTGACAATTAAAACCTTCCTGTTCCAAAAAGTGATAGATAGGTTTTCATTTATTAATCATTGCATAGTAATTACTAATATAATTTGTTTGAGTTTTCGCTACAATATATTGCAATTATTATCACAATTCCAGTAAATTATTATTGTGTGCTGTATGAATTTTTGACTGATTGTTTGGTGTTGATTGGTACAATTTAAAAAAATTCGCGATAAAAGTTATAGAACGTTTTAACACAATGATGCTTTGAATATTATGGCAAATTTTTATGTAAAACCGTGAAAAATTGAAGCAAGATCTAGTACAATATTATTTGAAAAATCCCTACAGATTCTAATGAATTGTAGAAATTTTCGCAACATTTTTTTCCGTGTAGTGTCCTCTATTGTTGCCGGTATCTTTCATTTTGGGAATTTTCCGAGTCAATGAGTATATTTTGCATAGAAGACTTTCCGAAGAAGCCCCACGTCAAAGACAGTCTTTGACATTGACCATCTTTGGGCTCTGGTTTCTCGTCTTGTATAGGACTGTAGGCTTCCACGGCTGGCGTCAATGTTTTGGTTGGTTTCTGGGTTTTGTCGTGGTCTGTTGTTTTAGATGATACATCAAGAAGAGTACTTCGACCATGCCACTGAAGATGACTGCCGCAGTTGCAGTTGAAACGTTTGGATATTGCAACCAAAGATGACCATGGCAATTCCTGGAAACCAACGAAAACATTCTAGTCTTATATTCATAAAAATATCAGGTTCATGAATAAAATGTGATTTGCTTCTATTCGGGCAATTATTATCAGGGTCTTGAAGAAGTAGTAGTAGAAATTAGGCACAAGTTATATTTTCTATCATATATTTGAAAAAATTGTTTAATCTGAAATATAGATAAAAAATAAAATTTTCTTTAATATCGAAAAATTGTCAACATAATACAGGGTCATATTTAACATTTCAAAAGTTGAGGGACCTCCACGTAAAAAGACGCCTTATATAAAAATTCTGTGATTATATTCTGATTGTTCAATATAAGTTGCTACGGTGAAGTACAAACAGATTTCCAATAATTCTGCAAAATGAGATACAACTTATCATTTAATTTCAAACAATTTTCGTATTCTCTCTCACCCTTCACGAGATTCTCATGCTCAGACTCGAATTTTAATAGCTATGCATTATTTTAAAACCGAATTTTCTCTTTGGAATATCTCCTGATTGCTTTTTTTCCGAGCGAAATGTTCCGGAAATAATAAATTCATCTTTAAAGCCAATAACAAACAAGTTAATCCTCAAGCCTCAAGCAAAGATGGCGAATAGAACAAGTTCTCGAGTGTCTTATATTCGAGGAAGAAAAGAGTTCAAATACATCTGTAATTTCCACTTTAATTTCCTTTACTTTTTGAGCAAACTGAAGAAAAGTGGAAACCTGAGCCAAATTGTAGTAACCGGAGACACTCCTTTGTAATTCATGGGATTTCCCGGTTTATTTGTCATTCATCCCAGTCCCTTCGCTGCTTGTCTACTTTCTTTGTCTTTCCCTATGCTGGGACCGCCTTGTCCTTCTCTTTTCGAACTGCACTGCGCCTAATCTTTCTCGGCTCCATTTGTCTCAATCTAAAAAACAATGTATTATTTAAAGATGCTACCCTGCTATTCCGAATTTCAGTTTACTTTTCCTGGAGAGTGTTAAATGTTCTGAAAGTTCTGGAGATGCCTCACGAGAAAAGTTGGGTGCCATATTTATGGCTGTCATTCATTTTGGTTAAAGAAAACTGTTATCGTTTTCGTAATTAAAATCCACCGGGGTAGGAATATTACTGTTCCAGTAATGCGAAGTAAAATATTTCAATTTGTTTACATACGAAATTCTGATGAATGTACTACTGAATGTACTCGTTATTGAAAATGTCGATAAGGGTCAAGAGTTTGATGTATATTGAAAGAATACGAGCAATTTCAGGTTTATCTCTGACAGCTCCCATCAATGCCTAAAACAAAAAATGGCGGGACTACAATTTTTTGTCCATAGACTGCTTACATTTCCCTTGAGGAAAGATACGTATGAGATTGAGAAGAAATTGTTAGGGAGGTTATTGAAAGCATAGGGTATCCATCAAGCATAGGATAAACAGAAGTTTAGGGAGTATGTTCGTAATGCATCGACTTTACGAAAAGAGGAAAATTCATAATGCCTCCATATGAATCCAAATACACAAACATTTAATATAAGTGACTTTCAAAACTGCACAGATACTACAAGTGTTGGGTAGTCCGAAAGACAAGACGTTGGAAAAAAAGTCTGGAATTTACGAAATCACCCGCGAGTATATTGAAATATGTTGCTGAAACCAAACTGGCTATATTAGTCGCTATAAGGAACATGTTTCGCATGTTCGGTTCCATGGACCAGAGAAATTCGGTGTCGATCAACATGTCATAGAAAACAATCCTCAGAATAAACAAGAAATTTTTGAAATTGTTGAGACCGACACATGACAACAGGTTTCTGGATACCTTAGAGAGCTTGGAAATCGAAAAGTGCGAAGTGAGTTCTATGAATAGCGACAAAGATTCTAAATAAAAAACAGATGAATATCAGAGAAAAAATTTAGGGGATAGATATAGAGGAAATACATAACAAATTAGAGGTATTAAAAACATGTAGTTTACAATAGGAACAATAACAGCTAGTACTCAGGTGATACTAAGCGGTAGTAGTTAGATTCAACTAACAGGTGGTAGTTAGGCCACCAACATATAAAAACACTAACATAGTTGTCAATTTCAGTTATAATGACGTCGGAAAAGTGTTTTCAATAGATTTATTTTACGCCAGAGATTTCAGTACGAACTATTAAGATAGGATTGAATATATAAAAAGATCATCACGTATATTTATAGAAAAAAGTTTACCCGAAACTATCGATTATGAAAATTGAATCACATTGAAATCACTGTTTCTCATGCAGTTTGTGAACCAAACATTGATAGTGGAAGAAAGAATCGCTATTCAATGATATATACAGTTAATTTGAGTTGAAAGGAGCCATCCTGAATTATCAGGTAGTAAACTATTCAACCAGCTACCAACCGATCTAAAAAATATTAGTTATGACAACTTCATGACATTTTATTTCATTAACCCTCCACCGTAAGGTATCACATTCCGGCGAAATAAAAAAGTACCGTTTATTTTCATTATATTAGAGAGAGTGCTCTATTTCTCCTGGTACCTTCCTAGCTTCATATCGTTTTTTCAGGCTCCAAATCACAGTTGAACAGTGAATATTTCAAGAACAGTAAAAGCATATCGGTCTATGACACGGTATATCATAGAAATGAGGCATGGAAAGTTAGACCGACAACACTGATATCGTAAGTATATTTTTCATTGTTAATTGCTAATTTCGTCTTATATTTATTTATCGTGAGTCAAAATTATGCTCTTTTGTTTGACAATCCTGAAAATATTATTCATATAAATTACATTTTTTTATCATTACAGAATAATGAGTTATAAGGCTGAACAAAAATAGCTGCAAGAGGTTTTGCCGGAGTCTGAAACACAACAGGTCAACGGTGAAAGTAATGAAAACGAGCGAGACCATATTGAAAGAAGAAAAGATGATTCAGACACCGAGCAAGAACTTGATGAAGAACCTTATTAAGAAAAAAATTAATAGAAATATAGCAAGCAGAAGCATCAAAATCACAATCATCTGCAGAAAATTACTTTGCGGAAAGACCGGATAAGTTACACTACATCGGTAAAAATAAAGTCACAAAATGGAAAAATCCAGAACGAGATCAAAGAATATTGTTGCTCAGCTACCCGGAGTGGAATAACCAGCTAGAGATCTAGTTAACACCGTAGACATATGGCGTACATTTTTTGACGTTTCTGTTCTTGAAATTATCGTGACGCACACTAATGCACATATAGTAGGTTTTGCACAAGAGATATATTGTAGAGACAGTTATATAAAACTAACATGTGTCATCGAATTTGAAGATTCAACTGGTTTATTATATGTGGGGTGAAGAAATGGAATAGATTATGCTGTGAAGAAATGGAATAGACTATGCTGTGAAGAAATATTTGCCACTGATGGAAGGTCGGCATTACTTTTTCGACTTACAATTTATATGCAGCGTTCCTTTTTCTCTTACGACATATTTGATTCGCCGACCACTACACAAGACTCGAACGACGAACCGGTGATAAGTTAGCGCCCATCCAGAATGTTTTCCAGAAGGTGGTCAGCAATTATGAAGACCAGTTTTTCCCTTCTCAATTACTGACAGTGGATGAAAGGCTGGTTGCATTTAGGGATAGATATCTTTTATCTCTAAATACAACTGTTTGAAGTTAGCAACTCTCCTATAGATATCGTTTGTAGAATGGTTGAGCCAATTACTGGCCAGCAATTTCTGCCTGGAACAGGCAGAAATATTACCACAGACAATTGGTTTACGAGCGTGAATCTTTCCACTAAACTACTAGATGAGCACAAATTAACATTATTGGGGACAAAATGAAAAAATAAAAAAGTCGCCTCGTCAGTTTGTAAATGGTTTGAACCGTCTTATCCCATCAAGTATTTTAGCATTCAAAGAAAAATGTACTACTGTGTTCTACGTTCCACGTGTTGTGTTCTACGTGTTGCTCCTATCCTCAATGCATGATATAGATGAAATCGCTGAAGAAAGTCCTATAATGATTTTGGAATACAATGATATGAAAATAGAAATGGATATGGTGGACCAGCTATCAGCAAACTATAATATGGCACGCAATTGAAGAAGATGCCCACAAGGTATATTTTATGCTTTGCTGAATACCAGGGGAATAAATGCATTTGTCATATATAACTGCAATAAAAAAAATGATACAATCCTGAGAAGGCATTTTCTAACGAAACTTGCAATTGGTCCAACTGAAAATCACTTAAGAAAAAGACATACTGATCACCACCTGCCAAGATCTATAAGAAAAAGAATAAAAGAAATATTGAAAGTACTAACGGAAGAGCCGCGACGAGATCCCAATGAAGCAACACGTACAGGGCGTTGTGTAGAATGTACATCCTGACAAAACCGCAAGACTAAATACTCCTCTAGGTTATGTAATAAATTTCTTCGTCTAGAGTATTCGAAAATTGTTTGTTAGTAAAATTTAGAATAAAAAAAATTATTTTCGTAAATAATGATTGCATTTTATATAAAGCATAAAACGGTTTTGTTATTTTATCTTTTGACTTATGCATGGTGCAGTTGTTGAATTATGACCGATAAAAGTTATTAAACGACCTATTTTTTTTTTAATTTTATTGACTATTATAGATGATTGAACAATACGACTTCAAAGTCGGTATGTTAGACCGGCCGTATAATTTTTTTCCACGTCACCAGTGAAGGGTTTTAAGAAATTTTTTGATTGCGAGAATTTTCAAAAATTGTTGTTTTGTGTTTGTTTGTTATTTGTTTTCAATAATTTCCTCTGTTCTAGTCCATAAAATATAGTATCTTTTTTCTGACATTATCCTGCACTTGTACTTTGCAGGTCTTTATGGAAATAAATGTGTTGTATTGTATTGTATTGCATAGATTACAAATTCACGCTTCAACACTCTTTTTTTGACGTTTCAAAAACGTCATATTTTATTTGTTGTATTGAATGGATGTATGAACTTTCCAATCCATTATTACCCATGTTAAGACATTAGTGATTTCCTATTTTATTTTCTTTCAAATTCCTGTTTTATTGTTAGACTTCGGGTTGTTTCTGATTGTACCGACACTTTTATCGCAAATTTCATCATAATGTCAACACAATGAAAAATAAAATTAATTGTTGGCTGTAATAAATATTAAAACCTGTTATCTACTTGTATAATAATAATTTTTACTGAATCAATCTTCAACTCGGCCAGTGTGAACTTTGTCTACAATATTGCAGTTCTATTTAATAATAATAATAATATTTATTCCATAATATAAATACATAGAATGATACAAAATTAAGATATATAATAAAATAAATATGGATGTACTCCACGATAGTTTCTCTTGTATGTGGAGGAGGTATGAATAATTCAACAACTAAAAACATTTCAATAAATTAATGCATATAAACACAGTTACAGAGACACACACATACTTACATATAAAGACAATTCACAATACAATATTAATAAAATTATGGGGGGATAGCATTGAAATATATTATGAGAATTCATTTAGTCGCTTTCTGAATACACTTTAACACTCAAAGGGACAGTCTATTAAGTAATAAACATTTTTCAGGTCAATGGACTGGTGGATTTTTTCCTGAATAAATATATAGAATTTACTAATTTCAATTCTTCAGGTAACATATTGTAGCACCGAGGAGTCAGATAGGTGCAATTTCTCATTGGAATGTTTTTTTTGGATCTAGGTATTGTGAGAATATAGTTTCGAGTATCATATACATGGCTACTACTAGTCACGGTTTTTTTGTTCTTGTGTAGATTAAGAATTATTTTCAAAAAGAAAAAATGTCTACATCCATTACTTTGGTTTCATTATATAATATTTCCGTTGAATAATCGTGTCGTTTACGGAAAATACTTTGAGGACCGGTGACTGGAATATAGTACTCCCCATGCAATTATACTGTAATAAATGAGGCTTTGCACAAGGGCAGACATAGTATAGTATTCTCAATTGTTGGATGTTGCGAATCTATATAGCACATACTGCAGTTTCTTTACAGTGGCATTTATATGGTTCATTTCGAGTGTGGATCTACATGAAACCTAAGTATTTTATATTATCTGCTCTAGATATTTTCACTACTTCCTTATTACGCAAAGTAATGCTGAGGGATTTATTATATGGAAGAAATTTGGGGTTTGACGTGAAGGGAACGAAAATGGTTTTCTCAAAATTTATTGTCAGAAGACTACTGAACCAATGGATAGCTTGTTTGAAATCTGTTTCTGCAAAACTATTCAACTCATTCCACTTTTCTGCAGTGTATAGTATGGCGGTATCGTCTGCGTAGCTGATAATATCTCCTTTGACTAGCTGCATATATAAGTCATTGATGTAAATGTTGAAAAAGATTGGACCCAGAATTGTTCCTTGAGGTACATCATACAAATTCTTTAAATTCAGTGAACTGATTATTTATTCTTATTTATTTCGTAATATTCGTAATATTCGACTCATATGGAATTCTCCTGAAACCAATCCCTTCCAATACTCCATTACTCTGCTAGGTCCACAAAGACACATAAACTAGGTTCACTTTCTCAACATAATGGCTAATTTAACTTAGACAGTTTGTAGCATCATCTGTTGATATCTTCTCTTTGAAACCATACTGACCATCTGATATTATGTCGTATTTGTTCAAATTTTTAATGTTGTATTTTTAATATTCTTAATGTTGTCAAGTTTGAAATAAGGGAAATTCGCCATAGTTTGATACGACAGTTGTGTCACCTTTTTTATATACAGGATTTATTACAGCTGTCTTGAATATCGAAGGGCATTGTCCTGCAGAAAATTTCAGATTAATGATGTAAGGGGATCGGCAATTTCACGCGATATTAGTTTTAAAGTTTCTCACCAGATACCATCGATTCCAGGAGATTTCTTATTTTTTAATTCGAGCATTGTTTTCAAAACCTCAGAATGAGTAGTTTCTTCTAGGAGAAATAAACTACTTAATTATTTTTCAAGAAGCAGGGTAGCTGATTCTCATCTATTATTTTCTTAGCTAGTATTTTACCTATGTTAGTGAAATGGCTAATAAATTCATTTGCTATTTTTATATATCACCTGTTTCTATATATCACCTGTTTTTTTATTTCATTTACTACTTTTTCTTTTTTATTTCTAGATAATTCGTTTGCCGTTTTCCATAAAAATTTGGAGTGACTATCGTTTCTGTCATTTTGTTTTTGATTTTTATTTGATTGTACTTTGTTCTATTTTTTGTTGTTGGTTGAATTTTGAGTTAATTATGTATATAGTTTTTCACATTCGTCAGTTTGATTAAATGACTGGTAATGCAACTTTGTTTAAAACATTCTTTGACTTTTACTTCATTTTCACTGATTTCTATTGCCGATTGTATTTTTCTGATGGTTCAATATTTTCAGCCGTGTTTCTTCTGTGAGGTGAGTTACAGAACTATTGGAAGATGATCAGTTAAAAGTTCCTGTAATATGTAAAAATTTCTTTTTGATCTTTAATAAAGAAATGTTCTACATATAATCTTGTGAAGCCCTGTATGTACGTGTATGTATTAATATAAGGAAGAAAACCAGATGACTATGATATTATGAATTACTTCGCTTTTGTTATCTAATATGTAAAGATTTATATAACCAGTAATGATATATATATA